>VMDR010037919.1:0-10108 GCA_007922815.1 Macrotus californicus | reverse complement strand
TTATAATTTCTGCTAATGTCAACTTAAAACAATGATAAAAATACTATCCCAATATTTCATTAAAAATTCATTAGTGAGATCAGTTTAGTTCTTGAATAGAATTATTATAAATTAATTTTTATACATAGATCACAGACTTCTTGATAAACAAATAAGAATTAAGTAAGCAGTGGATTTTTTTTAAGTTCATAAATTATATTCTATTTAAATTATGGTAATAATGATAATAATGACAAAAATTTGTACCACTTATTATGCTCCCCATTGTTCAAATTAATCCATTTCATTCTTCCAACAACCCTCTGAGGTAGACTCTGTTTACCAGTCCGTATCACCACAGGTGTTTGATATGTGGAAGGAATTTCAGTCTCTCCAGGGCAAAGCTGAACTCTTGGCTATACCCACCCAGCCCTCCATTCCCTACGGTCTTGCCATTGTGATTAACGTCAACTTTATCCTTCAGGCAGTTACTAAAGGGAAAAAAATCTCAGAATCCTTGGTTCCTCTCTTCCACTCACACCCAACATCTTCAGCAAATCTGTGGCCTTTTTTTCAAAATATACCCAGAATCCAGGCATTTCTCACCATCTCCACGGCTATCACCTGGCCCAGGCCACCATTATCTCTTGTCTAAATTCCTGCAATAGCCTTCTAACTTGTTCTGTTTTCTCCTTCATCCTGCTCTCTCTCAACACAGCAGCTAAAATAATCCTGATACAAATTAGCTCATGTAATTCCTCTGCTCAAAAATATCCCATGCCATATCCCATCATTTAGGAAAAAAGCCACAGTCTTTACAATCATCTACAAGACCTCACATAATCTAATTTACTTGCTACTATTTTATACCTTCCTTACTTAATGGCCTTCTTGTTATTCTCGTAACATTTCAGGTACATTCTCACCTCAGGGCATTTGCACTTGCCAGTGTCTGTCCCTGGAACACTGTTGTTCAGGTGTCACAGCTCACTCTATCAACTTCTTCACATCTTTTATTCCAAATTCACCTTATCAGTGAGGATGTTTGACCATCTCACCAAAAATAGCTTTATTTTCCTCCTGAGCAGCACCCGCCAACATTTTATATGATCAGTAACTTATTTTTCTCATTGGTTGTCCAGAACCTCCAACAAGGTAAAAACTTCATAAATACAGGAATTTTTGCCTGCTTTTATATTGTTTTATTCATGGTACCTTAATAGTGCCTGGCCAGAAATAATGCTAACAAAAATTGGTTGAATAAATAATTAGTTTACCAGAACAAGTGACATAGTTGAAGTAAGGATTTAAGTGCTCAAGTCTCAGAACAGGAACTTACAAGCTCAGGTTGAAAGACCTTACCTTTCTTTGCTGACCATTGGGTGTTTTTCATCTTGCACAGTGCCTGGCACATAGAAGCTACATAACAAATATTTTTGAATGCCAGATTAACATAGAAGCCCAGACTAGATGACTCTTTTTATTAAAGAATCACACTTACGGCCCCATTTGAATTTTATTTTTTGTAGTGTGACTAGAACCTAATTAATAAGAAATATCCGAATCAGTTTAAAAATACAATTGTTAAAGTGTCATTCATATTTCTTATTATGTTTTAGCAAAGAAAGACTAGTGATCACACTGAAATGTTTAATAGCGTTTGGAGAGTGATACAGACACTTGAACAGATGCTACAAGGAAAGGACCAAACAGCGGAAAAGATGACCCAGTCATACCTCACATTCCAAACCTGGCGTGGGTGTCAGCATTTCTGATGGGGTCATTATTTCTGGACCTGTTGGAAATGAAGATGGTCTCTCCATTAGGGGAACAGTATCCATCATGTGTGGATTAATATGTGATAGAAACTGTGCTAAGAAATTTTTATAAAGATTATTTTACTTATTTCTCACAAGAAACCTGTGAAGTTGATAACAATACTCTTGACATATTACAGAGAGGGAAACTAAGGTGCAGAGAGGTAGTTTGGTAAGTGCTGAAGGCAGAATGCAAACTCGGGAAATTTTGATATATATAAAAAACAAAATAACACCTCTCTCAGAGAATTCTGATAAGGATTAAATGTAGGCAGAGCACTTAATCCAATGCCTGGCACATAATAAATACTCAATAAATGGTAGCTAATTAGTAGAGCAGTGACGGTAGTATTTTGAAGATGTCACAGGACTCATCACAATTCTTCAGTGACTTGCCATTGTCTTCAGAAAGAAAAATCCAAAGGACCCAAGGACCCTTTGTGATCTGACCGATAATCTCTTCCATCCATCTCTTGGCACAATTTCCCTCACACTGTATGCTCAAGATGCACTGACCTGCTTGACATCTGTACACAATAATACAAACTGAACCACTTTTTTAAAATCCTTACCTGAGAATATTTGTATTGATTTTAGAGAGAGAGGAAAGGTGGAAGCGGGGAAAGGGAGAGAGAGAGAGAGAGAAATTGATCAGTTGCCTTCCATATGCCCCAGACCAGGGATCAAACCCTCAACCTAGGTATGTGCCCTGACTGGGAGTCTGACCTATAACCTTTTGGTGCACAGGATGACACTCCAACAAACGAAGCCACCTGAGCAGAGCTAAACAGAGCTGCTGCTTCTTTTCTAAAAACTTATTTTATTGTTGTTCAAGCATAGTTGTCTGCATTTTCCCCTCACCACTCTCCCCTCACCCCAGCCATCCTTACTCCCTCCCTTGATTCCACCTCCCCCCCTTGGTTTTGTTCATGTGTCCTTTATAGTTGTCCCTGAAAACCCTTCCCCCCTTACCCTCCCACCTCCCCTCTGGTTATTGTCAAATTGTTCTTAATTTCAATGTCTCTAAACAGAGCTTCTTTAAAGTGGGGCTGGAGCTGCCATGCCAGAGGAACTGCCTGGCATGTCTTATATCTCAAATCTTTGGATTGTAACAACTGAGCAAAATAACCTTTGGGCTGAGCCTAGGGCAACACTGTGTCCCCAAAAAACTCTTTGCAAAGATAATAAGAAAGCAGTTATGACTACTGGGTTGATGACTCCTGGACTGAAAATTAAAAACATAGGTTGGAATTAGCATCACTATGTTATTTATCTGCACCAATAGAAATGCTTTCCTTCTATTGATGTAATTGCTCCCCTTCCCTTTCTCACAAATATCCATTACATTTGTCTCCTAATCGGAACAGTAGTTAGACCTCTGTCTGAATCAATGTGTCTGGAATAGCTATTCTTATTGATCTCAATAAATGCTTGTTCTCCTCTCACTTTGAAAGGCCTATTGTTTGGTTAGCAAGTCCCTCTGTGTGACATGATTTCTCTCTGTTCCAGGTCTTTGCACCTGCTTTCTCTTCTAGCTGGAACACACTTCCTCCTTGTACTCGTCTGTCCAACTCCTACCTTCTGTTAGCCTTCTGAGACCATACCTCCAAAACAAGTGCAAGGCCCCTCGTGCCCACTGCTACTCACCCCTGTTGCAATGCCACGACAGCCTGTGGACTGACAGCTGCGTGAGGGCGGGAGCTGTGCCTGCACCACCTTCCCCCTTCCTTCCCCTGTGCCAGGATTCTGCCTGGCAGAGCTGATGCTGTTAAAGCTAGTCAAGTAAATTAAAGAATAGATACCTGAGCTTTTCTAAACTATAATCCCAGGTGAAATTATACACTGAGTGTGTCAAACCTCACTGTGAGCAGATTTATTAAATCCTTTTCTGAGGCAAGTTTCACAGTGAAGTAGCAAAGTCAGGGTATGAGCCCAGGAGGCCCGCTTCAGGGGCTGGGACAGAGCACAGAAACAGGAGTGGAAGCCTTTAAAGGATGACGTCATTTGCATTGACATCTTTTTAGAATCAACTTAATCACTGTGAAAATTTAAGCAGGATTTAGTAAAACCTACATTAGAAAGTGAGGAAAATCTTTGTTATCTAAGCTCACTGAAAGGGAGAGGAAGTGGAGCAAATGCAGAAGCCATTTAGAAATTGTGGTGTGCTGACGCAGTGAACAGCTACTAAACAAAAGTGACAGCTAGGGTTTCCAGTCAATGGCACAGTGCTGATACCAGCAGTTGGTACAATGTAAGTGTGCCAAGACTTAAATTTTGGTGTCTAAAATTGTAACAATACCTGTATATATGGGAACGGATGGCTTACCTGGTGTCACAAATGCAGGTTCTGTGGAAATCAGAGGCGCACCTACAAAGAAACAGAGACACTCTTCCTTAGTTGGTTTTGCTTAAAGTGAGGCCCACATAGTACATACAGGGACCTTTAGTCTCAAGGAAGATGTTGGGGGAGAGAGAACACAGAGGAGTGTTAGAGGGAAGACCTACGTACTTAGAAATCATTAGAAACAAGGAACAATGGAAGGGCTATTGAAGAAGAATCTTATGACAGTGTATTGTCCCTCTAAAACTTCTGTTCACAACCACTTGCCATCATACAGAAAAACAATATTCCAGTGTTTTATTTTTCCAGAACAAATTAAGTAAGGTTTACACTTACAGTCTCCTGGATAAACACATTTGAGGGTGACCTCATCAAGGATCATATTTTTGGGGCAGTAGGGCAAGCATCCTTCAACCCTTTACATGAAAAAAAAATCAAAATGAAAAAAGTTTAAAATATAAAACGTATTTAATATATACTATCAAGATATCTTTTTCCTAAAATTCTTTCACTCTCCTTGTCAAGCACTAAGGAATGCTCTATTTGCTACCACTCCATCATACCTCATTGTATAAAACCACAAGCTATGGATCATAAACAGATTTCTATGATTAAAGCAGAATTTGAACATAGAACACACAAAATATACACTTATGTTTGGAGCACATTAAGGCCATGTTCTATAAATCAGTAGAAATGCAGAAGAGTCATTTATTGTGATTTTAAATTATACTCATTGTACTTTCCCTTCATCCAAGTAGATAAGTGTACTCTTTGTTAAGCGTACTCTTTGCGTATCCTTGCCTTAAGGATGTTGTTGAACAAAACAGCATCTCATTGGCTTGACTCACCTATTACAAAGCTCTAAACTGATTGAAAAGATTTTAAGAATCTCTGGCTGGCCTGGGAGGAGATGGTTGTATATGAGCCTAAGGAGACCGATTTCAAGCCCCAAGTTGACTGGTCTTTGTAAGGCTCCCAGTTTTATGCATGGCATAGAAGCAAAGTAAAAGTCCCAAACTTCAAGAAGTCATGGGCTTGGGCACCATGGGCCAAAGACAGGAGGGGCCACCCAGAATGCTTTTTTCTGAGGAAATGAAGCCAAGATGATGACTGAGATTGCACACGTTTTCTTATCATGTTGCTGTTCAGAATCCAACTCATTCAAATGCAAATGAAATAAATTTAATCCCTTGTATACAACCAATTAGATTCATCCATACTAGAGAGAATCAATGTGAATGTTATTAAAATATCTTGCTTATCTTCCTCTCAAATACACTAGCTGATTTTAATAACATTTTTAACATTTTAAAATATTTCCAGTTGCCTTATCTGTAAAGCGAAGAATTTGAACCCAAAATAGTCAAGGCCTCTTTCCAATTCAGCGTGGAGGTGAACTAACTTGAGACTCGGGGTGAGTGTTGCCCCCAGAGCACACTTGTTCATGGACGGAGACCCAGGCAACACTGAAAACCAAGAACTGCCCATTTCTCTCTAACATGAGATACATCTGGCCATCTCTCGGACACTTCTGCAAATGATTTTTTAAAACATAAACAGTTTAGCTTATATGACCAATTGTTTATTTCATAAAATGTACTTGAATAATACAATTTTAGCCAGATGATTTCTCTATTCAACTCTAACTTTGTCAAGCAAAAAAGAAAAATTAAAGTTACTAGAATGCTAAAAAGACTAAGGCCAATTGGTTCTCATTAAATTAAATAAACATTTTTATACAACTCGATTATTTTGCAATTGTTTTATGCAAGTCAAAACCACAGCCATCCTCTTAAAATATTGTCCCCAAACCAGTAACTTGTTCCTTTAAAATGACTTCATAGCAGGCTCCTGATTATTTTTTCATACAACTGGCAATCTACTCAACTCCTCACTGACAGACTCTCTCAGACGCAGAATGGTTCTTTTAATGGTTATATTATGTAATAGGAATAACTGTGTTTACATATGGGCTCCTTGGTATGCTAGTTGGCATCTTTTCTCATAAAAGCTATTATTTCCCCTAGATATTTGTATTTTTAACACAAGATATGTGCCAGAAGCTGTAATCATCAAGAACAAGGGTGGTGATTCTGTTGGTGACTTTGAGGATGAGGCAGGGCCCTGGTAAAGCCCCCCGCTCAATACTTGTGTCTCCCCTCAGGGCTGAAAGTACAAGCAGGAGCAATAATTTAGTTCCTTGGTGTGGGGAAGGGAGAGGAGTAGACACAGAGAAGAAGGCAGAGATGAACCACTCAGCAGGAATGCAGTTCCTTCTGGGCCTCTGCTCTGCATCCCAACCAGACCAAAGGAGAAACTGCGGGATAGCTACAGACCAAACAATGGAAGAAGCATTGAGCATCCGGTTCAGACCCCTCAGAGACTGCTTACACAGCAGGAGAAGTAACAACATAGGCAAATGCCTCTTGTTCCATTTCATCCCCAGTGCCAGGGCTGGCCCTGCCCTGTTTCCCCCCTCCGTCCCTTCCTTCCCCTAGTACACTTGTCACTATGGGGCCCCTGTTGTTTTCAAAGTCCTAATGGCTACAAGGAAATAGGTTTGTGAATATGACGGGTCGCAGGGAATGAAATCGTCTCCTTTTCAGAAAAACTCGGTTGTTTTTTAAGAAAATAAGCAAAAATATTATTTCCTTCTCTCTGTTCCTGTAACACTTGATACCCAACAGGTTGTAGTGGTGTCAACTCTGGCTCCAGTGCCTACAAACTGTGTGGCTTAGAACAAATTGTTTGACTTCTTTGTGTCTCCGTTGACTTTCTCCTCTGAAAATGGGAATAACGAGATTACCTATTTGCAGCATTTAGCACAGTGCCTGTCACACTGTCAATATGTAAATGGGCTAGTTGTTATTCTCTAGCCCTCTTTCATGATTTGCTTTTGTTTCTGTCTCCTTCCAAAAGACGCTGAGCTCCTTGAAAGAGGGGTCATGTCTCATTCAGGGATATGCCCAGGAAGTTTTCTAGTACCAATGTTTGCCAATAAAATAAGCTCAGTAGTGCCTAATGTAAAACAATTCTTTTCAAATACTGCCTCCTACTGTTGTTCCATTTCTCTGTTCTCCTTCAGAGAGAAACTCCTTAGAAACAAACAAAAAAATACCATTTGCACTTTGCTTCCATTTCGCCTCTTCCTGTTCTCCAGATTGCCAAATCCAGTGAACAATATTGAGCCTCAAGTTTAAAATCCTCACAATCAAATTCCTGACTTTTCCTCCAAGCTGTTCTTCCTCACATTGCCTTACCTCAGGAAATGGCAACTCAGCCCTTCCATTAAACTGAATCATTTGAATTTGCTGGTGTTTGAACAGTTTTGATTAGAAAAATGGCAATTTCATATTGTTCTACCTAAAAATTGCTGAGACCAAAACTTGAGTCCTTAGTTCCTCTGTCTCTCATAATTGATATTAAATCCATGAGCATATTCCAAATTCAATGACTCCAAATTCTATGACTCCAAATTCAAAATATACCCAGAATCTGTTCATTTCTCATAACCTCCAGGATTACCAACCTAATTGCTTCCCTTTTATGTCCGGTTTGTATTACTGACCGCCTCTGCTCTTGTCTTTCCCATCCCCTGATAGTTCATTCTCACTACAACAACAAAAGTGAACTTTCTAAAAATAGATCATGTCACTCACTATTCTGCCCAAAATACACCAGGGCATTACTCAGAAAACAAAGGCAAAGGCCTCACAATCAGGCTGTAAGGTCCTATATTATTTGTTCACCACTATGATTCTCTGGTCTCATTTCCCATCTTTCTCACTTTTATTCAATTTGCTCTAAAAAGCTGGGCTCCTATATTAATTTTCAACCACATGCCTACTCTAGGGCCTTTGTGCTGTTCTCGATTGAAAGGCTCTTTCCGTAGATATGCACATGGCCAGTCCCTTGACTTCCCTCAGATCTCTGAGCAGATGTCACCTTGTGAGCAGATTCTTCCCTGACCACATGTGGCAAACACGCACGTGTACCTCACACTCCCTGTCTCCTTTACCTCCCTTTATTTTTCTCCATAACACATGTTGCCATCTAACAATATATTGCATTGTACATTTAGATTTTCATTTGTTTATTCTCTGTCTCGCCCCAACAAAGTTTAAGCTACATCAGGGCAGACACTTCATCTATTTTGTTCACTAACGTAACCATAGCAGGTAGAAGAATTCCAGGCACATGGGCAACCATTAATAACTATTGACTGAATGAAACAAAACAAATTTGTGAATGAGTATATAGCACACACAAATTATTCTTGAGAATGTATTTTTTCCAAATCTAAAGAAATTTCATTGAGAGAAGAATTTGCTAATGCTGGAATTTGCTCATTTAATGGTTCACCAAGACTTACGGTGGAAGGAATTGGCACATGAGTGCTTCGGGGTCACTGCACGTTCTGAAACAGGGCGTGGCACAGGGCTCGTACCTCCACTCACACACCCTCCTGTACGGCACTGCTGCCTGGATTTCTAGTGGGAAAAAGGAAAATTTAGATTGTGTATATTTCTTTATGTACAACTTGAAAAATAGTGATTTATTAGAGTAATTGCTCAGTGATTTCAGGTTGAATATCTAAATTTTGGTATGTCTTCCAAATATTTTAAAAAGCAGGGTTGGAAGAGGCCAAGGAAATTTTTAAATCTTCTTCCTTTCCTTATGTGTAGTGGGTTCTCATTGATTTACATATTATAATAATAATAAACACTTGTTTGGGATTTTTTTTGCAAAGGAAATTTTCTACGATCATATTTTAATCCTTATAACAACCCTGTTGAGTGGGTATTATTTCCATTTTATAAATGAAGAAGTTAAGGTGCAGAGGAGCCAAGTGACTTGCCAAGTTCAAGCAATTAGAAAAATGGCAAGTTCAAAGACATGTTGCCTGACATCAGACCTACAGAGAACATTCATGTCTGTTCTTCTCACAGGACTCAGCACACTTCCATGCACAGACTAAGTATAATCTGACCACAAAGTGAATGGATATTCAATAATACATGCTAACAGTTATAAAACCTCCCTTGACTAAAGATTTTTCTACTGTAAATTCTGCTAATATTCTCCCTTTCCCACATCATAGACCAATCCTCTGCAGCAGAACAAAATTATCTCTGGAGAGCTCCATAAGAGAGAAAGTTCAGGAAACAGGTTATGTTTCTTGAACTCTGGATACAGAATTCAATTCCAAAGTATAGGAAGGAAAATAAAACTTTTTGGCAGATGTCTATGCATATAAAGAATAGAGTGACCATTAGACCTGGGTTACTGGGATCATGAGTTCTAAGAGAGGATTGTTACTAACATTAGGATAGACCCCTAGACTTTCTTAGGTGTAGAAAGCCCACAAAGATCAGTTTCTGAGATTCTGATGATGCCATTGGCTTTAGTTGTCCACAGCTCAGGAGGAGCTGGGTCTAGTTCCAATGGAGCAGATTTCTAGCATGGAGGGGAAATATAGGTTTGTAAAGTTCAGCTAACTATTAAGTAAATTCAAGTAAAAATATCGCATCGACTCTACTGAATGTTGTATAGGCATGTCAGCGGCTCTTTTCCTCATGAGTACAGAAACCCTTTTCAAAGTTAAAGCTCAATTTGAATGATCTAAAATCCAAAGAAAGTCAAGGTGTACAGAAATTTATCCACAACAGAAAAGACAAATGATTAGCTTTCTTAGTCTGATTGAGAAGAGTAGGTTAGACTTAAATAATTTGTATAAGAGACCCAAAGCAGATATTAAGTTCCTCAGGCTTGAAAATAAAGCATGAGTTTTAAACATTGGATGAGACAAGAAGGTTTTTCTCTCTGAAACCCAGAAGATTCAATAGCTATAGAACTATAGGGTTCTTTAGAAATAAGATCAGGTTCCTGCTGAACCAGGGAAATCTTCCAGAGGTCAGTGGAACCAGACACCCTCGTATTCAGAGGACATAGATAAACCCATTGTCTT
>VMDR010037918.1:0-10109 GCA_007922815.1 Macrotus californicus | reverse complement strand
AAATTGGTTTTGAAATGAATGCCATTACCACTGCCACCAGTAGATTGAGCACTCAATAGCATAGATTGATGTTATCCACTATTATCAATTATTATTATTAATCTGCATATCCCTGGCACTACATCTTATGCCTGACTAGTGGGCACCCAATAAATAATCAGTGAATGAACATCTGAATTAAGCAATGGTTTAATATTTCTTTTAACACTCAAAGCACTTTCCTAAACCTTTCTTAAGAAAATTCGCTTGTGCCAGCACAATCTTATGCAGAGAGCAAAATCCATCTGTTTGCATCACAGCCTTCACTAACAGTTAATTAATGAATAAATAACTCAATACGTAAACTTTGTATGATAAAAGCAAAATAATAATGCCTCTGTGACTGGTTGCAGGACATCTCTGCAGTGTCTGTTGGGGAGGGTGGGTGTTACCGCAGGGAGACCATTGCTCTCTGAACAAATACAGTCCCATTAATTCTTCTGTTTACACAGCCCTATTCAAAAATTCTTTCTTTTCAAGAATTCCCTTTAAGCTTTTCCACTGGAAGGTACCCCTTTACTGACATTTTCCTGCCCTCCATCTTGAGCAGGAAACTCGGTACACATCCATCTAAGCCTATAGGGGAATTACTGAGCTATGTTATTTCAAATAATTAGTTAACTCTGGAGTTTTTGTGGTCTGCAAGGGAATTCTCACATGATTGCATATCTCTATAACAAGAAAACGAACCAGATGTACTAGCGCTCATAAAATTTTCCCATTCTGCTGACCCAAGACTGTCACCACAGCCCAATCACACACCGTTGCGCTGCACGTGCAGAGTGCACCTGTGACATGCTGGCAAGGCACGTTTCCGCCCTGTGCAGGTCCCAGGCTGCAGTATACAAGAGTGCAGCAGGACAGCAAGCTTGAGCCTGGATTGGCTGACAGGAACATCTGTGCTAATGACTAAACCACATGCCCCTGTCTGCCCTGACTTTCCAGGATGATGGGGGAGGAAAGGAAAGAGAGAAAGGAGCTGGGAACTGGTTTTATATTTGAAACTCAATAATCCTCAGAGCCCTGTAAATTCTCTTAAAAGATCAGCCTTCACTGTTTAAAAAGATCCCAGTATTGGACTTCTTCAATTTTGAGAAAGTAAATGGCAAGGATTTCAGTATTGTTGGATGTATTCAGTGTTAGAAACATTTGGAAAGTATAGAAAATATAATAAGTAGAAGACCAAATCAATTTAGAGGATATTGAACAAAGAAAAACTTTAAGAGCAGAAATGTTAGAGGATTTTTTTCTTATCATTCTCTAATTTTCCCCATTGCCTGTGTAGTGCATCCTAGGGGAGGGTCTATCAAAACAATGTGAGTGAAGACAGAAAGTGGGTCAGAGGGTGGCCAAGGGGGCCAGGTCCTAAATTCTGATGGACTGGGTTTCCAGGGCCCTGTCCCTGTCGTGATCCAAGGGAGAAGAAAACAGCTGTGTTAGGAGTGCTGGCAATCAATGAATCTTGTCATAAGTTTTAGGGCCCAGAACATCAATCAAGAATTTCAGCCAACATTAGGGCTTGAGGAGCAGCCAAAGAGACATCTTGTCCACAATTTATGATCCCTGGCAGATAATAAGTCTGCTCTCTTTCAAGCTGTTGTTTTCAACATGTGAACAATACAAAACAAAAGTATTAAAAAGATGAAAAATGATAAACAAGATTGAGATGTAACAGATAAGTACGTCAGACTAGTGATTATCTGAAAATCTGATGTGTAGTTTGGAGATAGCCATGTTAGAGCATCATATAATTCTCCAGTTCTACAAGGGTATTTCATATGCTACAATGCAAAGCAGGATTAGAATTATCATTCTGGCAACATGTCCTGTCCCACCATGATAGAAGAGAATATATCTTGGTAATAGTGTCTCCTGCATGCTATTGTATTGATAAATATAAACTTACTGGAGATCCTGAGAATCCCACTTCACCGGAATTTCCATTTCTGCCAGGTTCACCCTTTATCGAAAAAAAAGCAAAGGAGCAAAGACAGATTAAAATGTTCTCTTCTGAGACTAAATGACAAATCCATTGCAGATAAGAAGTCTCCTTTAGAAAGCCGTGTTCAATACTGTAAACAGTGTAATAACACTGAGCTCTATTTATGATGGCAACCCATTCTAGCAAGTCAGTTTGTAAAGGTTTCATTAATGTATCAAGAAGAAATTAGTATAAATAAGACTGGTCTGACTTAAGTCACCAATATTTATACACAGGTATATATAAAATTATATATACACAGGTATAGAATAAAATTCTATATCAACATATGGCACTGAATTAAACATTGGTTTTTAAAATACAACTTGCCATTTCTTTTCATGTTATAAAAAATATTAAGAACTGACAAAGATGTTTTCCTTATGCCCTAATTCAATGTAATCTGCTTAAATAAATCACATGACAGATAAAGAAAAAATATTTACTTAGTATCACATAGAAATTGATGGCCTACCCAAACTTTATCCTCGACTTTGGTACAACTGACAAAAGATTCCTAAAAGCAAATCTGTTGTTGCACTCTATTCTTTGATCATATGTTTTTAATGTTAAAATCTGAAATTGAGTCTTAACTGTAATTAAAAATTCAAATGAACAAATGACTTTTTCAGCATTGGCGAGTGATATTGACGCTAGTCCACTAACACGTTTTAAAATCCATTCAATGACAACCTCATAATGTCTCTGCCATCAGAGTAATAAATTTTTCCTTCAGATCACTTCAGAGCTTCCATCAGCAAAGGCTGAAGCTATTGTGACAACAATTCGCATATCTCATGGAGAAGTCATGATCGAAAACATGGGGAACATAGGGAAAGAGACAGTACCTAATACTGTATTACCATCAAAATTAAGAGCAGTTTAGATTTTGTAAAATTCCCTTCTGAGCTTTCTAATTTTGATTGACATTAATGGAAGCTAAAAGTGGGGGAAATGAAAGGGAATTAATGAATAACACTCATGTTAACACTGTAGCTCCTTCTTAGGCTCTTTAAAAATTTCAAAAGGAAATGAAGAAAGGCAGCGTACATCTTCACCAGGTTTTCCAGGAGGGCCCTCTGGTCCACGTGCACCAATTGGACCCTAGTAACAAAATGAAAGGAAAAAAAGAATATTTACCTATATTTATCTACCCCAACCAATGATTCAATCCAAAATATTACTGAGACAAATTAAAAAAAAACAAAACAGAAAATAGCTTCATTAATCTGAATTTCATGCTATGTCACTCATATTACTTGCTCAACAAGTTTGCATTCACAAATGCAAATATCTCGGCACTGTCAGCTGATCCTATTCAAAGTCTCTGAATTTAAACACCCTGCCACAAGAAACATAGCTTAAACACAATTCATAATACAGAGCCCCTGCACTGGACTGTAATTTCTTGCTACATAAGTGAAGAGCTGGGAAAATAAATAACTGAGGACACCACGATGACGACGGACCCATATTTTAATGGGGCCTCCATGCTTACTTGACATTTACCATTGGTCCGGGTTCACCAGGCTCACCAGGAGGTCCTGCAGGGCCGACACCACCCTAAAGTTGAGAGCAGACCATACATATACAAACCACAGAAAGAACAGAGCACCAAACCCTAAATTCTCTGAGGTATAGTGCTGTTGTGCAAAGTGCTGGCTTGATCGCTCTCTAGTTGTGAGACTTTGTACGAGTTACACACTCTGTCTACACTTCAGTTTTCTAATCTAGGAAATGAGAATAATACGGTACCTGCTTCATTAGGCTTTTATATGTACTTAGGTGACTAATGCACACCGAGAACCTAGAACAGTGCTGGCAAAGAGTGTTCAATCGATGGTAGTTATCATCATAACATTTTGCTTCTTTGTTCTCCTTTGTCTTCCTCTTTCTCATCTTAAATAACAGCTGTGTTTTTTATTCACCAATGGTCGTAACATAAAATGACTTAAAGTAAAACCCCACACACATGATAATGATAATATGGTATCTTTGACTGAGATAAGAATTCTTTTTTATCTTTCCTTTGAAAAATTATTTCCTACTGCCTGTCAAATCACTACAAAATTAACATAGCCGTATACCACTACTTTACTGGTATTTTACAGGCTACAGAAAAAAAGTTTAGTATTATATTCTTTTTCGAGATTCCATGAAGCGATCACCCTGGCTATTATTTCTAATAATAGAACATAGTAATCGCCTTCTATAATCTGATTTCATAGCCTCAGAGTTGGCACATAACCAACTATGAGAATTTTCATCCTGACGTTATTTCAGAAGCAAAGGCACATAAAAATTGTTTGTATTGAAGGTCAGTCACCTAAAGAAACCAGACAATAAAACTTCAGCCCCACGAACAACTTTGAAAATCATACTACATATGTTTCTAAGTGAGAATTAATTGACTATAACCCATTCAAAGTAAGGTTACAGTATGCAATTTAAAGGCCAGCCCAAAGCAGTCATGTCACAGAGGTTTATTTGGAGGAGGGGGGTGCTACAGTATGTAATTTGATTATTAAAAGACTTACTTGCTGCCCTTGTAAACCTGGAGGTCCCCTGGGGCCAATAGGACCCTTAAAAGCAAATGAGAAGAAAAGTTGTATACTGTTAAGGACAACTAGGTCAAACAGTTAAAAAATGTTTAATCAGCTTTAGAATCTGGAAAAGTGAAGTTTTGACAGTGGCAGATGATGACATTCTCCATCTGTGCTCATCTGGAATGCAGCTAAACTCCAGAAAATTAATGCTAGGGTAACATTTGGGGTGATTTCATATATATTCTCAGTGTCCCAAAGAGAAATAAAGAATATGTCTGTACACACCCAATGCCTTTGGGACCAGAATGCTTGCATGCTTAAGGAGTGGTTCTGTTAAAACAGAACATCTGACAAAGGAAAACTCTTGGCAGACCTAAAGGAGTTATCAGGCTATTTAATTCTTCAGCTTCACAGAAGATAACTCTTATAACTTAAAGAAGCAAGTGGAATTAAAGGCTTATGAAAACATCAGAAATAATGACTAGATTATTTGAAATGTAAGTTTAAAATTATTAGGGGGACTGAGATTTCTGGACTATTTCTCTCTTTCATCACACTCACTTAAAGCACCCTTGCAGGCTCTCCTTGATTAAACATGAAATGACTACGCTGAAGCATAACCGAGGGGGGGAAAGGAAAATGCACCTTAAAAAAATAGTTAATATGGCTACACAATTTTTAATGCCATACTTTAAAAAGTAAATTCAATTAAGTCAAAATCAAGTTTGTTCTTAAGGTAAAAACTTAAATTTTTGTTTTGAATTTATTAAATTTTTAGCTTCTAAGAAAATTAAAACTTCATTCAAAAATAAATACATGCAATTTAAGCTTCAAATGGATTAAAACTTATGTACTTCAGAAAATTATCCCAAGATAATCATTGATGAGAGTATATCACTAATGACTTAAATAACACATACAAACAATCCTGGCCTTAAGGATGTGTCTAAAATACTTTTAATCTGGAATGCTTTTGAATCATATTATGAGTAGAAAAGCATGGGAGAGTTGGTTTTAAGAGAGTTAATTAATTCAGTGAGATTTCATTGCTCCAAATACTCAGGTTAAAGTACCTGCTTGGAGAAAAAGGGGAAATTTTCTGGCTATTGAAGAAATTCAAAGGAGAATAGGAATGGTCAGTAGGTCCTGCAAGGAAACCACGCAGTTGTTGCTATAGGTAACCAGAGAATATTAAGAAAACTAGAAAATGATGAAAATAAAACTGGCAAACTTGTTTCAAAATTTTGCCAAATCACTATTTCAGACAACACCATACAACAATTGTTTTATTTATTAAAAAGTACCCTTTTTGATGTGGTGCTGGTGGTTAAATGTTTTAAAATTCCTTATTTTCTTTACATAATAAATGAAATATATAGACAGTCTTTCATGAATGTCGACAAATACTTTGTGCAGTTATAAATGGAACACCTCTGGGCTTTTAACTGGTATGTAGCAGGGTCTGATAAATAAACTGAATGAATAAATGGATAGAGATGTTTAGGAAGACCCATATTACTCTTAACAAACCAACCAAGACCTCTCTTTTTAAAATGGTTTTTTCAAAGGCACTTTAATTATCAGCAAAATTTGCGCTTACCACTGAGCCAGGCATCAGTCCCATCTGACTCCCAAGGCCAGATTTTTCATCCAACCCAGCCATCTGAGCTGAAAACGGCTGTGAAAGCAATGTGTTGACATTATTTCCACAATAAAAGATGTATATCAAAATACTTATTAAATTGAGACATGTATGTAAATTCTCTGAGATTCTTATAGAATGGCCCTTGTAAGAATCATTTTAAACTCCTGCTTATTTAAAGCCAGAAAAAGACTCAAGTTGCTGTTCATTGTGTGTGTGTTTAGCTGAACAACTTTCCACAGAGTATCTATCTTGTAACTATGTTGTTTCAGAACCACTGCTGCAATGGGCCAAACGTCTGATGCTTGATAAGAGCATGACTCATTCTGTTAAGTATTTAGCCTCTCTCATCAATTTCAGTTGTAAATCTCTTTTTCTGATTTCTTCCCAAGGTTAGAGCATGCCAAACATCTGAACAGAGCCTGAAAGATTGCTTTTGAAATATCTGTCTTAAAGATTCCAGATTCCATTTCAGAACATATTACTTACCGTAGCTGGTATTCTTCTTTCTTGTTCATGGCCAGTGAGCTTTTAACTGTATTTATGTAAGTCAATAAAAATTTTATAATCCTTTTTATGGAATCCCTGAATGTTCTAAGAATTGGCAACAGTTTTACCTATTGTCTTTCATATCTAAAACTTCTGGTAACCCAACTGACCAAAATTGCCCGTATACATTCCCAGCGTTCTAATCTCCGGATTTTAGCAGGAAAAGAGTGTGCATATTGTTTGAAAAATAAATTGGCAATTCTTCCTACCATCAGCTGAAAAACAAATGCGTGAGTTGTTATAGAACAAAAATTATATTTCAGGGCTCTGCATGTTCCCTTGTTATGCTATGCAATGTACTTATAAATCCCTATGTCTGCCACTAAGAATTCAGAGAGGCAGGTGTAGAAAGACAGTTTGTTTTATTTTACTTCTAGTAGAAAACTAAAATTTGGGGAGTAGTCGGATGGATTTTCAGTGCCAACTCAATGGCCCCTTTCCACACATCATCACGAACGTGTCACCCTCCCATGGTGTGGAGGTCATGACACACAGTTCAACACTTTCTGAGCCTTTTTCATGTCATAGTGAAGTGAAAAAGTTCACAGATTTCTCATTCCCCAGTCCTTTAGATTCAACAGAAAGAATAAAGTTCACAAAGTCTGGAACTGACCTTGAGAACTACCTTTGAAGCAGTTCTTAAAAAAAAAAGTTACTTCGAATTTTCCAACAGTTCTCTGTGGATTTCTCAGTTTATCATTGTTCATAGCAGCATTGCCTTCACTAAGCTGTTCTTACAGTCAAGGGTCAACAACTAAACCAACATGATTTAAAATAATAGCAATAAGTCAAAACCTTAACATATTATCTAAATACGGCATTGAACAATGCACAGCCCTTACCCTGCTCATGCCATCGGGTCCTGGGTGAGAAGGGTGTCCGGGTGGCCCGGGAGGACCTGGTTGACCAGGAACACCTGGTTCCCCATCAATTCCCTGAGGACCACGAGGACCCTGCAAAAACAAGCCAGTGGAAATGACAACCTATTGCCAAATGTGCACTTAATAGAAAGCTAACTGCACAGACTTCTTGGTGGAGATGGTGTGTTCGTTATTTTATTATGAATGGCCACACTGTTTGATTCCAACTATGACATTCTGGAAAAGGCAAAGCGATGGAGACAGTAAAAAGATCAGAGGTTGCCAGGGGGCGGGGTGGGGGTTGGGGGGTGAATAAGTAGAGCACAGAGGATTTTTATGGCAGTGAAAATACTCTGTACAGTAAAAGGGTGGATATGTCATTATACCCTTGTGTTCAAACTCACAAAGTGTACAATTCTAAGAGGGAAGCCAAATACAAACTATGAACTCTGGCAGGGGATATTGATAATGCAGAAGGCTACAGATGTTTGGGGGCAGGGTGTGCATTGAATTCTGTACCTTCCTCTCAATTTTGATATGAACCTAAACTTTCTCTAAAACATGAAGTCTTAAAAATAACAAAAAGAATAATCCAGCCACCTACAATAATTTAGCACTGGTCACAGAGTCTACTATTGGGACATGGTACATTCTGAGTAGGAATTTTCCTCTTGATATAAAACATCCTCAGTAATCAGTCTTCCTGGAATATTTATAAAATTATAGTCAGTTTATTAGTTACCTAGAATAGGTTTCTTTATTTGGTCGAGTTTTGTTGTTCAAGAGTATTCATCAACAATTTCTAAATTCTCCTGCCTGTCATAGATTACTCTTAACTATGTGTGTACCTGCTTACATTCCCCCCAACACCAACCACAACAAAAAATGTGAAGGACCCTTGATTGTAGTTTGTGGGTTTTTTGTCTTTAATATTTTGATATGTCTCATAGTTCCTGACACATAGTAGACAATATATTTATTATATGTTCACATTTCAATCCACTTTACTCTAGTACTTGAAGTCTAGCACATTTTATTTCCCTTACCACCCCAAAGGCAGACCAGACCCATAGAAACAGAGGGAAAGGCACGGTGACCCAGCCAAGTCCATGTCTCAGAGAAGTGAGCAATGATTTCTAGCCACCACGCTCCACCCTCCTAATCCCCATTCTGAAGACGGCTTGGGGAACAGCCACGTCCTCGGTTCTGGAAATGCTCCGTCCCCTAACCTCACCATTTCCACAAGTCTTGTTAAGTATTTTCTGGCTTTTTAACCCTAAAGAGATTTAGCCAACTTTAAAAAGAAAGGAAAGACTACAGAATTCAAAAGTCAATATAATTTTTATAATTAGAAGCCTGGATTGAGAAAAATATGGTAAATGAATTGGAGTTCAATAGTAAAAGAAACTTCCATACCTACATGAGAATACCAAGTGGCCCAAAATAAGTGACTAAAATATGAGCTCATGAAGCAGAAGGAGTAAACACAGGAGAAGCTGAGGTGGGAGAGGGGGCAGTTTGCACGCGATGGTTTTAAGGAAGGTGGCATAATAGCTATTCAACTTAATGTATTTTAACATAGCCAAACATTCACATAGACATGTTTACTTCATGGAAGATTAGGGTAAATAAGCAAATGTGTCTTTTCAAATAGAAGTAGATAATTTAGTCTGAAAAAGGGATGTTGTGAAAAATATTTTTCAGAAGAATATTCTCATCCTTTAAAAATCAAACCTTTTCTGACTCCTAAACCACTGACAATTCATTGAACTCTTTCCATTGTACGTATATTAATGGAGGCCGATTTTAATTGCTCCCCAGGATTTCTGAAGTGCAGGAGTGGAGCAGCAGGAACCACAAATATACGTTGTCAGGGGTGGCACAAAGCAGTAGTCTAACCTACCCACAGGGCCTCGTGGGAAAAAGGAAGATGGACTCACAGACACATACAACAGTGTGTGCTAGCTGCGGGGTGGGGGGAGTATAGGGGGTTAAAAGGAAATGTAAAACAATACAATAAAGATTAAATAAAGAGGAAAGCTAATGTGTTTTGAAATGTGAAATCACAAATTGATTACCAGTTATTAATATATACCAAAAATGAGCTGACACAATATTTCTGCTCTCAAAGAGATTTTAAAGACAAAACCAAAACCACATTAGTGTCAATGGGAGTGGAGAGAGGTTTGGATAATATTAATCCTCAAAATATTGTGTCTTTTTTCCAGCCCTCTGTGATTAATAATCATGTTTCAAAGTCTGCTCTGAAGACAGCACACTATTTCATTGACTTCATGATGTATTCTGTGTCTCCATGGAATCTTCTTTAAATAGTCTACCTGATATGCTATTATAGAGGTTGAGAATAAAATTCACAAAAATTTTCCAAAACATAGTGAGCAAGATTATACGTGAAAATAAGAAAAACTATTACATATGTGCAAACGTTTTACTGATAAACGTTGAAAATAAACATTTTAATTTGGGTTTCC
>VMDR010037917.1:0-10097 GCA_007922815.1 Macrotus californicus | reverse complement strand
TACAGGAGTGGGCAAAAGTAGGTTTAGAGTGGTGAGTACAAAAACAGTTTATTCTTGTACTGTTATTTATTAATTATTGTATAATTTTCCATACAACAACTGTAAACCTTTTTCTCACTCTTGTATATATATGTATATATATATAGATATAGTCTCTGCTAGTCTATACACTGCTCTGACATTAGCTCTACATATATTCCCTATAACTAGCACACAGTCTTACAGTAGGTATCTAAGTCCCATTAGGTCCAATTTCATCATTTTACACATGTAGAAATTAAGGCCCAGAGAAATAAATAAAATAGCTTGATCAAAATTCCACATAGAAAAGCAGTATACTGTTCACCTGAGTTACTACTTGTTACAACTTAGCATTTTAAAAGATTTTGAGATGTAAATTTTATTAACGTATTCATCATGCCACACTGTTGTATAGTGGATAAGTCAAGAAGTAATGTGAATTTAAATTTCTATTTTCCGTACCATTTCTTACCTATCAATTTAGTAAAACTTAAAAGAAAATAAGAATACTCCACTTTTGTTAGGGGGTTGTGAAACAAAAGACATAAACCACTGGTTGGAGTATTAATTGCTTTAACTACTTTGGAAAACAAGTTGCCAATATGTACCAGAAGTCTCAGAAATGATTATGCCATTCCACTGAGGAACATCACTTCTGGGAAAGTTACCACATGAAATACACATTCCCTATAGTTTCACTTGTAATAAAACTTAGAAACATCATCGACAATGTAGAATGAATAAGTAAATTATAGCATAGCTATTAAAATGTATTTTAAAAATTGGCAAAACTAATCTTTGATATTAGAAGTCAGGAGAATAGTTACTTATCGTGGCTAGTACAGAAAGGGAGCAAGAGAGGAGCTTCTGGGGTGGTCATGATCTGAATGCTGATTATATAAATGCATTCAGTTTCTGGAAATTAGTCATATTGTATAATCATTGTATGTGCCCTTATATGTAAGTATATTATACATAAGTCAAGGACATGGGCTAAAAAAATATTAAGTGAGAGAATCAGGAGAAAAAATTGTAAATACCACATGTTCAACTGGGTAAAAAATGCATAAAGTCTAATGGAAATACAATAAAAACAATTCCCATTATTTTTTAAAAGCTATTATGCTTTTTATTCTATTAAATATATGAGGTCCTTGTCATCCATCTTCTTGCAAGCCATGTCCTACATATTCTAGCTTCAAAGGCAAGCAAGAAAAATAATTAAGTTATAACTGAACCACTAGGGCAGTAATGACATAAAAGGTAATTTGAAAACTGTCTGAGACTAGATTGTAGACAGGAAATATTTATTTCACATAATATATTCATAGGGCTTTCCTAAACCTGGACAAATGACTGGGAAAAGCCTGACCTAAGTGACTTCCTGAAAATCACACAGCAAATTGGTACAGGCTGGAAATAGACATCGTTTTTAGGTAAGAACACAACTACTGCTGATAGTAACAGAATTAAATCCCTCAAGAGAGACTTCAAACATTCAAAGAAGCAACATGTAAAAGCAAATAACTTTCAAATTTTGGCTGTTTTCATGTAGGTCCACACAAGCAACCTCTAATGTTCAGACAATTTGGGTTGGAGATAACATACAACATAAAACAATCGCATGCAAATTAAATTAAATGTTAGAATAAATAAATCATTAAACATATTGGGAGAAAAACCATCAAGTTATCTAAAACTTTACACACATACACTATCCACGGTTCCGGCTTCGGAGAGAGAATGCTCTCTTTCACAATACAACTGAGAACAAGCTAATAACTTAACAATTTTATGTCAATTTAGATCTGTCTTTCTTATCCCACCTCTCACCGTTACCTCCACCTGTATATGGAAAGTCACTTGGAGTACCGCCACCTCTTACAAAACAAAAAACAAAAACAAAAAACACCTCACAGTAACATGTGGAACCAATGCACCCTTCTGAAATCGTACAAGTGACCTCTGCCCAGAAGAACCTCAGGGTGCTTGGGTGGCCAGGGAAAATGGCGACATGGACCCCAGGCGTTAAAAACACCTTTCATGGAAGTGAGAGGTCGGTGGAGAATCTAAACCTAAGGATAAAGGCAGAGGAGAGAGGGATCCCGTCACAGTAGGAAGGTAAAGGAGAAAGGTGGGAGGGTGGAAAGAACAAAGACTTAGTTAGAGGACAGGGGTAAGGGGGAGAGGAGCCAGGAGAAAGAAGGGATTTTTAAAGGAGGACGTGCCGCAGGGCACACAGCCCTACCCACTGCCGGGCTTGTCTCGGACTTCGGCTTTGGAGGAGCGCCTCCGAACCTCGGTGCCCCC
Organism: Macrotus californicus; assembly: GCA_007922815.1. Taxonomy (NCBI): domain Eukaryota; kingdom Metazoa; phylum Chordata; class Mammalia; order Chiroptera; family Phyllostomidae; genus Macrotus; species Macrotus californicus. The sequence continues at coordinate 7,766 of VMDR010037917.1, read as the reverse complement.
AACCCAGCCTGTGCTCCAGCCTCCCGGAGTCGGGGGGCGTAGTCGACAACGCCCTCCTTCCAGCCAATCTCAACGCGCTCTCGCGGGCGCGCTCCTGATGACGTCAGGGTCGCGACCAGCCGCCAGCGTCGCTGCAGAGGTTTCCGGTTTCTAGGAGTTCATTCCCGGGTCGCGGGAGCTGTTGATTGTTTGGGCGCGAATTGCTCTGGGCGCGGTTTCTCCTTGGTTCAGGAGGACTCGTCGGTGGTTGGTAAACGCGCTTACCCAGCGAGCGGGTCCGGGTTGGGGAATGAGTTTTGTGACCGACACGTTGGTGGCAAACTCCGCGGTTTGCCTTTGAGGAGCGCGAGGTGACTTTTCCAAAGGGAGGGAAATCCGAATGGGTCTGTGCTGCGCGCCAGCGGGGTGGGAGTGAAGCCGGGCAGGCCCTCCTCCCTTTCCCTGAATCTTCCTCTCCCTCGTCCTCCTTCCACCGTCTCTCCTGCAGCCGGGCGCGGGACGAAGTGCAGCCTTAGAGATCAGCGTCGCTGGCCTGGAGGGTACCGCGGTCGGGGGCGTCGCCCTCCACTGGCGTCACTTGTCAAGAGGTAAACATTTATTTGTGTTTGGCTGCACGTCGTGCTCACCTCCTCTGCCCACACAGAGGTGTAGATGGAGATACTTCGTTCCCACGAGTTTCAGCTGGTGAGGAAGCAAGACAACTTAGCAGCCTCCCTGTTTCCCACCCGGTAAAGAATGAAGTCTTTACTGCGCTATAAAGTCTGTCTGCGAACTGCCTTTCCAGCTATTTTCCGTCTGGCCCTCCCATGCACGGGAAAAGTCTCGCTGGACTTTTCCGGTCCCACCATCAGGCTTTTGCTGTTTTCTCTCGAACACTTCATTCTCCTTCCTTCTGGCTCAGGATTTAAAACGTAATGCAAATATTAATTTTTCTCTGAACACTGTATATTCATACTCACACACCGCTCTGAGATAGTCATTCACTGATTTGTATAACATCTGTCACATTATATATAATTGTATATAATGATTGTTTTTATGTCCGTTTCTGTCCACTACCACTAGGCTATGGTTTCCTGTGGATCTAAAGTTTCTGTTCTTTTTTTTTTGTATGAGCTATGTCCCAGATATTGTTCTAGGCATTGTATGTATTGTGTACAAAACTTTAACTTTACAAAAGCCTTTGGTGTTGGTACTTTTATTAACTCATTTCACCAATGGGAAAAGGGAGCACATTTTTTGCCAAGGCTATAGAGCTCGCTAAATGGCCTAGCTGACTTGGAACCTGGTTCCCTGCCTGGGACGGTTTCACTGCTGGGGACATTTGATAATGTCCAGAGGCAATTTTAGTTGCCACACTGGAGAAGGTGCTGCTTACATCTAGCAGATGGAGGCCAGGGACGCTGCTAAACGCCCTGCCTTGCACAAGACAGCCCCGACAACAAAGAATTGTCCCATTCAAAATGTTAATAGTGCCCAGGTTGAGAAACGTTTTGCATTGTGGTCTATTGCTTCAAGTAAGTATCAATGAAAACAGTGCTTCTCAGATTGTCTATGAGAAAAGACCACTTTTTAAAAATTTTTAATCAGTCACAACTGACACTGTCATAAATTACAATTAAAAATTAATTACTAGTCAAACCAATAGAATGTATAATACCAAAAATGATCTGTGATGTAAACTGTAGACTTTGGGTACTGTGATGTGTCAGTGTAGGCTCATAGATTGTAGCAAATGTGCCACTGTGCTGTGGGATGTTGATTGTGGGGACGGGTAGTGGTGGGAGATACAGGGGTATATTGGAACTCCCTGTACTTTCTGCTCAGTATTGTAGTAGACCTAAGAATGCTCTAAAAAAGAAAGCCTATTTTTTAGAAAAAAATAATTACTAGAAAAATGAGATGTAAAAAGAAAAATCACAGCCAATTCTATGATCAGATTCAATATACACAAAATTGTTGCAAATTGCTATAAAAGTTTCTAAATGAATACTCTCAATTTCTGTACTTAAAAGGACTGTAACAATTTGTGAATCAAACTTGGAGTTGTACTGAATTACGTTATTGAATAAATATCAAGAAAAAATTATTAAGAAACGATAAGTGCCAGCTGAAAGTGAGAGACCACAGGAGCCCACAGACTTTTAGAGAGCAGAAAAGCGGAGTGGTTAGGAAGGCTGTGAGAAGCAGGTGGCTCATGATCAGAGAGAGTGGGCAGAGACACACGAGAGCAGCTCCACTGGAGGGTAAAGTGTGTGCCTTACTCAAAGTGTGTTCAGGAGCTCATAAATCTGGCCAGAGAGAGATGCAAAAGGAGTAGCAGGAGAGAAGTATAGAAAGCTAAGCAGGGATGGATGGTTAAGGACTTTAAATGGCATGGTAAAGAATATGGATGTTGTAAGACAGGTATGGGAGAAAGATTTTATTTTTTAAAAAATCACTTCTTTGGTTCCAAAATTTGAGATTGGAAATGACTTGGTAGGGCTGACTCATTTCTTTTCCACACAGTGTCAGATGCAGCATATTGGCTCAGGTATATCCAACTGTCTGGCAAGTTGGTGCTAGCTATTGGTTGGGAGCTCAGCTGGGGCTTTTGCTTTGCACTTCGGTTCCGCTCCAGGTTGGCCTTCCTCATAGCATGGTAGATAGGTTCCAAGAGCAAATATTCCAAGCAAAGACAGTTGCAGCTGCCAGTCTCTTCGCATTTAGGCCAATAAACTGGTACAGAATCATTTCTGCCATAGTCTGCTCAAACAGTTGCAGTGTCTGTCAAGATTTAAGGTAAGGGGCCATAGACTTCATATGTCAATAATAGGAGTGAAAAGGAATTTGTACCATTTGTAAGCTGCCAAGTAAAGTGAGCACTACATTGTGGCCCTTGTTTGCTTCCTCATCTGGATACTCTTTCAGTCAACAACCTGAACTGCTGTATATGACAGCCCCTCCAGGAGAGATCCGTAAGGGGAACACCCCATGGGTTGGTTTATAAGTAGGTGGAGTACAAGGGCATGAATGTCACGTTGAGAGAATTAAGCGTTTCTGGAATGGAACTTAGCAGACTGGCTGTAGAGTAAGGTACCACACTTTTCAAGAGCAGGGTAAAGTGTATTTTTTTTTTTTTTTTGAGGAGGTGACACATGATTTGGTTTTGTTTTGTTTTCCTTTTATTTTCTACTTAATTTTATTTTTCAGTTACAGTTGACATTCAATATTATGTTAGTTTCAGGTGTACAGCGTAGTGGTCAGACATTTATATAACTTACAAAGCAGTCCCACCCGATATTTCCAGTGCCCACCTGGCACCATACATAGTTATTAGTAAAGTGTATTTGAGCTTCTGCTGCTTTTTGTAACTGATGTCACATGTAGTTCCCAAGTGTGATCTTTCAACTGTTTCTTTCTCATTATTGTCAGTCTTACTGGGGGTAGGAGGGAGCTTGAAACTTCCTTTTAAATTTTGAGGGTATAGATTTATCCAGAGTACCCCTTTTATTATGTGTCTAAGTCTGCATATATAAACTATATTAATGCAGTTAACTCTGACTTTTCAGAAAAAGAATGGTGACTGATTTATATATCTAGTCATATGCCTTAAAGTATATACATATAATGTATATACCACACATTGTGTATGTGTGTGTGTGTATATTTCCATGTATACTATACCTAACTTCTGGCTACCTACTCTTTATGACCTAATGCAAGAATAAATACCCTATTCTTCTGTTCCTTTTAGCAGAAATGAGTTTGTTGATAAAGGACTATTAGATAGCGAAAAGGATTCATTCTAAATTTTGTCACTGACATCCCCAACACCACTTCTGTGCCTGTGTTTTTAATCTGTGGGGGTCAGGGGACAGAGGACTCAGTATACTTCTGTGCTCTTGTTAAAATGCACATAACCCAGACAAAGTTGTATAACTTAGATTATTATGAGTGAATTTACCACACAAATCTGAATAAGACAGACTCATGAGACTTCCAGCCAAGATGGAGGCAAAGTAGACACACTGCGTCCTTGCACAACCAAAAGAAGGACAACAACAAATTAAAAAACAAAAAACAACGAGAACTGACAAAATCAAACTGCATGGAAGTCTGACAACCAAGGAGTTGAAGAAGAAACATTCATCCAGACCGGTAGGAGGGGCGGAGACAGGCAGCCGGGGAAAGAGGACTCGCAGCAAGGCAGCGGCAGTGGACTGGGTGGTCCTACATTCGTGTGCAGATAAACCAGGAGGAACAACTGGGGAGGGAGACAGACCCCTCAACCCAGGGTTCCAGTGCAGGGAAATAAAGCCTCCAACCTCTGACTAAAACACCTGTGAGGGTTGAGGCAGCAGAGGGAGAAACTCCCAGCCTCACAGGAGAGTTCATTGGAGAGACCCACAGGGTCCTTGAACGTACACAAACCCACCTACTGGGAATCAGCACCAGAAGGGCCCAATTTGATTGTGGGTAGTGGGGGAAGTGACTGAAAACTGGCAGAGAACAGAGCAAGTGGCACTGTTCCCTCTTGGACGCCCCCCCCCCCAATACAGCATCATAATGCAGCAACATGGGTTGCCCCGCCCTCCACCACTTATAAGTAACAGGTGCACCAAGACAAAAAAAAAAAAAAATGGCCCAAATAAAAGATCAAAGCTCCAGAAAAAAATCTAACCGAAAAAGAGATAGCCAACCTATCAGATGCACAGTTCAAAACACCGGTAATCAGGATGCTCATAGAATTGGTTGAATATGGTCGCAAATTAGATGAACAAATGAAGGCTATGCAAAGTGAAATAAAGCAAAATGTACAGGAACCAACAGTGATGGGAAGAAAACCAGGACTCATCAACAATGTGGACCAGAGGAAGAAACATTCAACCAGAACACAATGAAGAAACAAGAACTCAAAAAAAGGAGGAGAGGCTTAGGAACCTCCAAGACAACTTTAAGTGTTCCAACATCTGAATTATAGGGGTGCCAGAAGGAGAAGAAGAGAAAGAAACTGAAAACTTATTTGAACAAATAATGAAGGAGAACTTCCCCAACTTGGCAAAGGAAATAGATTTCCAGGGAGTCCAGGAAGCTCAGAGAGTCCCAAAGAAGTTGGACCCGAGGAGGAACACACCAAGGCACATCGTCATTACATTACCCAAGATGAAACATAAAGAGAGAATCTTAAAAGCAGCAAGAGAAAAGGAGACAGTAACCTACAAAGGAGTACCCATAAGACTGTCAGTTGATTTCTCAGAAGAAGACTTTCAGGCAAGAAGGGGCTAGAAAGAAGTATTTGCAGTCATGAAAGGCAAGGACCTACATCCAAGATTACTCTATCCAGCAAAGCTATCATTTAGAATGGAAGGGCAGATAAAGTGCCTCCCAGATAAGGTCAAGTTCAAGGAGTTCATCATCACTCAGCCCTTATTATATGAAATGTTAAAGGGACAAATCTAAGAAAAAAAAGATCAAAAATATGAACAGTAAAATGACAACAAACAGTTATTAACAACCTAAGATAAAAGTAACCTAAGCACACAACTAAAACAGGAACAGAATCACAGAAATGGAGATCACATGGAGGGTTTTCAGCGGGGGAGTGGGAGAGGCAGAGAGGAGGGAAAGGAACAGAGAATAGCATAAATGGTAGGCAGAAAATAGATGGAGTGGAGGGGGGTTAAGAATAGTATAGGAAATGTAGAAGCCAAAGAACTTACATATATGACCCATGGACATGAACTAAGTGGGGGGAATGTGGGTGGGAGGGGCATGTGCAGGGCGGAAGGGAATAAAGGGAGGAAAACAGTACAACTATAATAGCATAATCAATAAAATATATTTAAAAAATAAGATTCATGGTATGATTTTAAAAATTATCTCCTATCTTTGGCATAAGTTGAACGATAAATCCATTAGGTTTAAAACAAGGAGACCTGAGTAATATCTGTGAGATAATAGATACCAAAATTATCTGTGACCTGAGTAAGACAATTCGACACTTTATATATCCATTTTCTTGCATGTAAACATGAAGATACTGTAATCATATGGGGGAGTATGAAGCTAGAGATGCAAAAGCATTTTAAAATGATTTTTTAAAGCCATACAAATAGAAAATTTCTAGGAATGAAATTGAATAGATGTCCTTACTTTGATAAGAACCAATGTACAGTTTTTAAAATATGTTTAAAAGGCCAGTTTGGAACATTTATAGGTAGTCTTTTGAATAAAATACTATGTAAATCTCAAGCATTTTTCTATGTCCTTTTCATCTTTACAGACTTTTTGAAGCACTCTTAGAATTGTTCTATTTAGATCAAGATGTCTAGCAAAGCACACAGTTCCAAGAAGAGGTCTCAACAGTTCAAAAGAAACCCAAAAAGAAAAACTGGTGAGGAGGAGGTAGAGTTATCAAAGAAAGAGGTAATGAAAATATCTAATTTATCTTCCAGAACTCTTTCTTTTTTTTAAGATTTCATTTATTTCTTTTTTTTAGAGAGGGAGGAGGGAGAAAGGGAGAGAAACATCAACATGTGTGTCACTTGCCTCTCACATGCCTCCAACCAGGGACCTGGCCCGCAACCCAGGCATGCGCCCCAGTCGAGAATCAAACTGGCGACCTTTCCATCTGCAGGACGACACCCAACCCACTGAGCCACACCAGTCAGGGCTCATCCAGACCTCTGTTAGAAATATCATTCATTCTGTATAAAGGAGTATCTGAGGACTAAAGGTCACTGTTACATGGGAGCTGTTACAGCATAATTTGTAAAAGTCCTCAGATAAAAATTATTTACTTCAGTTCTGAAGGTATTGATCCAAGAATTATTTTAGGAGGAGTGGATTCTAGGACATCACTACGGTGTTTAAATGAGAAGACTGGGAATAGAGTGTACTAATTCTATGGCATTTGTATGTTAAAAAACAAGGGAATCTGGCAGTTGGTGGAGATTTTTATTACGACAGAAAAATGAGTTTGGTGGGAATTAGCTTTTTCCTACCATGACTCTACCCATCTCTTCTAAAAGAAAGCCTCTATTTGTTTTGCAGATAAAGTATGTAACACTATTTCACTGGTAAAATGAGTAATAATCTCTATAAGACGTTGTTTGATACCATATGAAATTCTGTTATACATTATCACCATTATCCAGGAACTCCTTTAATATATTTTTTGCCTGTGACTGGTACAACCTTTTTCTGTAGAAGTGGCAATATGCTTTTTTTCTACTTAAGTTATATGAATGTCCTTCAATATACATGGCCACTCTATTACCAAAGTAATAGCTTTTTATTTTATCTTTAATTCTCACTTTGTATGTGCACATGCTTTTCCCTCTAGGTTAGAAACACGGCGAAAAAAAATAAAAATCACCCAAAGCGTCTGTCTTCTGAAGGTATTGCTTTTCTGTATCTTATTTAGACTTTCTCAAGCTACCTGTATTCATGAAAAAATTATCAGCATCTTGTTTATGAGTTCTGCAAAAGCAAAAATGGTAATAAATAGAAGTATTCTCATTTTTGCAAGAATATGTTTTACTGGTTGGTTATTTTGGTCAACTGAAATTTTATTATACCTAGCAAAATATTGTGTAGGGTTATAAAATTGATAGGAACTAGGAAAAAAGTGTACCACAGTCCAAACTATTACTGATCTGTGATATATAGAAACACACCCTGATTTCTCTTCAAGACAAATATGCTTCTGTTCTGCCACCACTGTATAGATTAATTTGAAACAACTGTCTAATTTTATTCACAGTAAGTTATTTTAAAGTATT
>VMDR010037916.1:0-10111 GCA_007922815.1 Macrotus californicus | reverse complement strand
TAAAATGACAACAAACTCACAGTTATTAACAACTGAACCTAAAACAAAAACAAACTAAGCAAACAACTAGAACAGGAACAGAATCACAGAAATGGAGATCACATGGAGGATTATCATCAGGGGAATGGGTGGGGAGAGAGGGGGAAAAGGTACAGGGAATAAGAAGCATAAATGGTAGGTAGAAGATAGACAGGGGGAGGTTAGGAATAGTATAGGAAAAGTAGAAGTCAAAGAACTTATATATATGACCCATGGACATACTAAAGAGGGGGAATGTGGGTGGGAAGGGGTGTGCAGGGTGGAGGGGAATAAAGGGGGGGGAAATGGGACAACTGTAATAGCATAATCAATAAAATATATTTTAAAAAAGAATAGAAGAAAAAAGACAAATGTGTGCTCTGCTATAACATCATCTATTATTAGATAATAATTAGGGATTACTATGAATTTTCTTAGCAATGATAATGGTGTTGTTAACATGTATTTTTAAGTTTCTACAGTTTTCCTGGAAAAGGAAATGGAACACTTAATACATGAAAATTTCTATACCTCACTATCAGTCTTTCGTGGAAAGGCAAACTTATTTAGCAGCAACCCAAAAAGAGCGGTCAAGGGGTCCACAACTACAAACTGGTAGAAGGGAAAACTCAGTTACGTGTTCAGCCGGCAGGGTCTCAGGAGTCTCACCAGTTCCTGCTGTTCGCCAAGCACCTGCTCAGTTTCCTCTTCAGTATGAAACTAAAAAAGTAGACTTGAAGATGCCCATAATATCTTTGTTATCCAAATACACCTATTTCAGGAAAGAAAACACCTGGAGGCTACTTAATTGGGGGAATCTGCTTAATTATTAAAAAATAAATATTTATGTTGAAATACAGTTAATTTAGTAGCTTTCTTTACATTTTCACACTTTCAAAAGACCTACAAGGATTTCCTTCATGTTTTCAGCAGTTGAGTTGGTAAAGATCCTGTCTCCATTTCACAGGAATTGGATTATGTTCAATTGCTCCTCACATCTGCTGGCTGGAAGATTATTCCATTAATTTTGAAGGACTGGTTGGGTTGGCATTGGCAATGGTAGCCAAATAAATGAGATTTCTATGTAACACATACTGGTACTGGACGCACTCATTCACCAGGCCTTTGTTCTGATACTCCATGATACAGTGGATAAGCTGGTCATTCACCTCCAGGGGCTGCTGGATCATCTCCTGGTTGACTTGTGCCTTACCTCTTGGCCAGTCTGGTACGAACACCATAGACGTTGCAGGAAACCAGGTTGGAACCTGGTCTCTAAAAATGTTTTTAAAACAAAAAAATATCAAGTATGTTACACATTTTAATGTATTTGTTTCTAGAAACTGAACAGTATCGCAAACATAATTTTGTATTTGACTTCCAAAGCTATAAAATAATTGCATTTAATTGCAACATACCATGAAGAGAAATGACTTATTAAAACACTAATATTAATATTTCAATAGTGAAAGCTATTAAAATAATTACAGTTAATTTTCACTGCTAAAAAGATTCTTTTAATTTAAGGCTAAAGCACTGAATGATTCTTTTAAATAAATGGTCTTTGAGCACATGTGCCATAAGCAGACATCTAGAATTAGAAAGAACATGAGACCAAAGTACATGAGGCCTCCCACTAGAAAGAGTGAAGCCCAGGGTATCCACATGTGCCTTCCAGAGGCTGAGACCAAGATGGACTGTGAATTCTGAAAAAGGGATTTCCCTTCTTGACAGAAGGCTGGGAGAACCTGAGAATGGAGTAGTCCCTATGTGTCATGCCTTCATTCATTTAACAAATATATTTGCATGTCTATTATATGTAAAGCACCATGTTGGCTGTTGGGGAGACAATGATGAACAAGACAGACACAGTTCCTGTCCACGTAGAGATTTATGTTCTAGCAGAGGATAAAAGCTTTAAACAGCTAATTATACAAGGAGGGACTCCCTCAAAACAGAATTTATTTATTAAAAATGTGTATTTATTCTTACATGTTTAAACTTCAGTCACCATCAACATACTCTCCATTTGATGCAATACACCTATTGAGACGTTTTTTTCCACTGTTCAAAACGGTTTTTGAACTTGTAGATTTTGACGGCTTTTAGTATTTCTGCAAGTTTTTGTTTCACCTCTTCTACATCAGCAAAACGTTTTCCTCTGAGAACTCTTTTAATCCAGGGAAGCAAAAAAAAGTAACTTGGGGCAAGATCAGGTGAATAGGGAGGGTGGGACATGGGGGTTATACCATTTTTGGTCAAAAACTGGTGAACACTCAATGCAGTGTGAGCAGGTGTGCTCGTAAGTCATCCAACATGAAGTGGGCAAACGCTTGAGTCTTCAAAAAAAAATGCACTGAAACCTAACACAGCCTCTCACAACAACGCCAGCTAGTACCTCTATACAGATGGGTTCCTAGAACACTTACCTAGTAGTGGAAGCCTGCACTGCAAGGGGCCTGCCCTCCAGAAGATAATTCCGGTTTTTGTTGGGCCCCACCTTGTATAATAACTACTTATATAATAAACTAATTATGTAATTGCTAGTTATATAACTAATTGTTATAAATGCTATGAAAAAGTACAGGATTCTATAGAGGCACATAATGAGGACACCTGACTGGTCTGAAGATTCTCAGAAAGGTAACTTCAAAGAAATGGTGCTTTAGCTGAGACCTGAAGAGGATGGGTTGCTTGTAAGAGCTACTTGTGCAGATGTCTTCCCAACCGTGTTCTCTGATGGCAGGTTGGAAAGAGGATTTATTCCACTGATATTGGCAAATACTAAATCAGGGATTCTTCTCCACTTTAGCCCTTGAGAGCCAGTTTTTAAATATTTACCAACACACCACTGCTATTAATATATTTTTGCCAAGGCAGGGATTCCATTGCAGTGCTCCAGATGCTCTCTTCACCTGAGAGGAGAGGTAGGGCGAGAGTAGTAGTGGAATTTAATAGGTCTCTGAGTTTAGTAAGGGATGTTCACTTTACCTTTGCAAGATCCATCATCTTTTTGAGAGGAAAGCACTGACCTTGTCCCAGGAAAATACATGATAGACTAGATACATGAGTGATCTTTAAACCTATAATCTGTCTTGTGTGGTAGGTACTATGGTTGGTTCTACAGTTGATTTGATCCTGTAGAGTTCCTACCATAAGTCCAAGTCTGTAGGTAACTGTCAGCTTCTGTTTTACTCTTGCCTCATTCCAGCTATTCAAATAAACTATTCAGCTGTCTGCAGATTGCCCACCCATCCTCTGGGATTATAAAAGGCTGACAAGGAAGGTCAGTTGGATGGCCCTTATTCCAGAAGTCAGTGGGATTAGTAATAGTCTTGGGATGCTCTTTCTTAGCTTCTGTACGGTAGTATCTTGTCACTTCCAACTACAAGGAAGGCCTGCTGCCTCCCAGACCTCCATCTGGAAGGTCTATAGATGCACTTGATCACTCTGTTCCCCTCCCAACCCCCTTTCCTCAATCAGTGAGGCCAAGGTGAAAGACAGTCTTGCACCTCAGCAGTCTACTGGTGCCTACTTGGAAGCTTCCCCTAGCCACGTCCACTATTTGGGGCATGTCTCTTGTACTTTTCTTGCCTGACTGACTTTCAGAAGACTTTCTACGGTGACCCTGCTTTAAATGATACTGCTACTGTCTCTACCTATGAGATGTCCTAAGCATCTTACCAGAGGGTGGGACTATCCCGGAAACTCAGAGTTTAAGCAGCCACAGGGCCTTCAGTGGACAAGGTCATAGGCTCCCCTTGAAAGCTCTAGCTACTGCCTCTTCGCTTAAGGGATTTCCCAGGCTCCTTCTCTTATACTTTATTTTAAATTGTCCTGATTTTATTTGATTTTTCTTCTTCTGCTTGTTTCCTTTAATACATTCTCTCTCCCCCCCCCATTTCTCTGCATAGACTTAAATAATCCATCTAGCTGTTCACCTTTTGCAATTAGAAATTTATGCAGAAAATTTCAAACATTTACAAATTTTGAAAGAATTGTAAAATGCAGAGTATATCTTCATGAACCCATGACCCAGCTTCAAAATTATTTTATATGTACCCCCTACCCACTTTCCCAATAGATCTGCTTTTAAACAGAACAGGAAAGTCTGAAACTAAATTTTTTTTCTAGCTTGAAGACAGGTAATAATATGCAAAACCATCAGCTCACCCTTTGCATACTACTCTAGTGAACATACCCACTCTCCACCTGCGAGTCCATGTCAACTCCTCTCCTTAATCCTCCACCATCCAGTTGATCAAGTCCAGCTGGTTCTTACTCCTCTCTATTCCCCTGTCACTGTTCTGGTTCATGCTTCAGCATCACTCGCCTAAAGTTGCCTTCCTGCACTCCTGCATACTGACATGAACTTTGAGACACTTCTGAGACAACTAGCATTATGGGTTTAGTGTGTTTAAAGTTATCTTTTACTATGTAAAAGTTACTCCAAAACTTGGAGACTTCAAACAGCACACATATATCATCTTATAGTATCTGCGGGTAAAAAATCTGGGCACAGCTGAGCTGGGTCCTCTGCTTCACTGTATCTCACAAGGCTGCAATCACAGTGTTGATTTGGGAACTGTAATCTCATCTGAAGGTTCAACTGGAGAAGGATCAGCTCCCAAGCTCACACTTGGGTTGTTAACAACAGTCAGTTATTCATGGGCGGTTGGACTCAGGGTTTTAGTTCCTTCCTCGCTGTTAGCTAGAAGCTGCATTTGGTTCCTTGCCACATGAGCCTCTACTACGTGGCTGCTTACTTAAAATGTTCAAGCCCAGAAGCAATAGAAAGAGTCTGCTAGCAAGTTATAGTATTTTATAACTTAATAATGGAATTGACATCCTAATCTATGCCATAGAATCAGCTCACTAGGGCCAGCCTAACTATATGGGAAGGGAATTATGCAAGGGTATAAATACCAGTACTTGGGGATTGTTGAGGGCCAATTTAGAAGTTGACCACAGCGGGACAGGAAAGAGGTTTTCACGATGGCCAGAGAGCAGAACTAAAAAGAAAGCTGAAGCATGGGGAGAGCTTACAGTTTTCTCATGTCTACGTAGACATGAGGCCCAAAGTCCAGCATATAGAAACTAAGAGTAGGAGACTGGTGAACAAGAGCAAGCAGCAGAAACTTCTGCAGTAAAATACAGCATAAAATGTAATGATGTTCCCTGTAAGTTTTCTTGCTGGAAGAAATATTGGCTGCCAACTCTATATATATTGCATTTTCACAGGGAAGTAGAGTTTATATGTCACTAAAACACAGAAGCATTTCTCAACTTGTTTTTTTAACTTCACTGACCATTGTTTTTGTCTCCTGCAAGAGGCTAATCTTCTTTGGCCACCTCTGAAATGTGGGTGTTGCCTAGGGTTGAGAATTGTGCTCTTGTTCCCTCCCCCTTATTTCTCATAGTTCCTTCACCCTCACACCATTAATAATATGGAAAAAAAATCCTCATTAGTTCTCACTTCTCTAACTGCCCATTTAAAAATACCCAGCTGTTTATTGGAAAATTGCCACCAAGATATGACATCATAATCTTCAACTTAATGTGTCTCAAGCCAGAATCATCATCTCTCCCTTAAAACCAATCCTTCAAATACAAACGCAGAGGAAATCATTAATCATAGTTACTTATTAACTGTGGAGTGAGGAATTAAATTAGGGCTTCAGAGTGGGAGAAATTTTTACTTTTCATATTAAACTTGTCTATACAATTTTTACTTTTCACAAGGAGCATGTTTAATACAAATAATAAAATAAAAAAAAGGAGATCATATTTTAAACCCATCAAGCCCTTCCTCGTGAATTAAGCTGTTATGTTTCTAGTCATGATACCCCATCCCTAGTCATCCAGACTGCCACCTCTGTGATTTTCCCTCCTTCAGGGTCTGAGGTGCTAGACAAAGGTCACTTCTGTTGTGATAATAGTGAGGGATGATCAGCATATAAACTAAAACTCAGGAAGAAGACCATGATAAACCTAATTAGAATGGGCCTATGGTCAGGGACATAAGGCAGAAATTCTTGAAGTAACTATTGATAATGATGAATATATGTCATGTTTACATTTGTCAAAACTCACAGAATCCCAATATAAACTATGGACTTTGCATAATAATGACGTGTCAATATAGGTTCATCAGTTGTGACAAATGAACCACTCTGGTGTGGGGTTTTGATATGGGAGAGGCTGTGTTTATGCTGGGCAAGGAATATGTGGGAAATCTCTGTACCTTCTGCTCAACTTTGCTGTGAACCTAAATCTGCTCAAAAAATCATCTATTTAAAAGTTGAAAAATATGAGAACAGTTTAGATCTCAAATCAAGTTCTTCAAGAAGCAGATCTGAGATGAGTTTAGTGTACAGGATGTTTACTGGGAAGTACCCTTAGTATTACCTCCTGCTGAAATAAGGGGGAGGAAGCAGGAGTTGACAAGGGAGGAATGGAACTGTGCTGCAAGGCGAACAGTAGCTTGGCCCCTCAAAGGAAGTTTCAGAGTGAGGATGGTGGGAGGAGGTGGCCAGGCCTCTATTGTTCGTAACATTATTCATTGGAAATGGCCAGCCCTGAAAGACTGACCTTGGGAGAAGCTAATCTCTCTGAAAGGGCTGATGGCTGAATGCTGCCTGTCAAAACCATTCCTAACAGCTGGTGCAGTGATCCTTCATTGAAAGGGATCTGAGTGGTATATCACCACATCCATGACATTCACGAAGGAGACACTTGCAGAGCTGGATGGCTCAGCTGTCCATATGGAAGGAGGTAGAGTTTGACACTGTACTTAAGAAAAGTAAAAGTACAGTTGGAGAATCCTAACTTCAACTATTTTTTAAAATTTTTATTGTATTTTTTCCATTACCATTTAGTCTGCTTATACCTCCCTCTCCCCCCTAACTTCAAATATTAAAAGCTCTATTCTAATTTCTGATGCATCACTAACTAGTCCTTCCAAAATGTTGCTGCTACTTGGAGGAGGATATGTCTCAGAAATAACGTTTTCAAACTTTGAGTTATGGAGAAGAGAATGGGGAGTAGACAACTGCCCAAATTCAAATTCATAGTTGTTGTTGTTTTTTATTTGTATTTTCTCTTGCACTCTTGATTCTGGCACTACCCATGTTTACTTCTAGAAATTCATTAGTGGTTAATTCTTCAGCCTTCTTGACAGCAAAAAAGGAGCATGTAAGCATATGTTTCATATTCCTTAATGGGATCTTCTTATGGCTCTCAGCCTACTGGCTCCTTGCAATGCAAGAAATACAAGCCAACACAGGCTGTAAGTGCAGCTCAGCCTGCATTCACAGAGTGCAGCTACAGTCCCTAGGAAGGGCGTCTCTCGGTTTCCATGTAGCCAAGAGGCAGGACTAATAGGTCAGCATAGAAGTTGGCCTTCGTTCTGTCCCCTTTATGATTTGAGTGGAACATTCAAACACTGTGAGACTCCAGGGAGAAGTGGCAGAGGGCACAGGACTTCTTGACCCTCCAGAGCTGGTGGGAGTATAGAAGGATACCTTAGACTCCATAAACTGGGTAATCACCAGGCAGAGTTTCTGTTTGTATTTCTCTTACAGTGTGGCTGACCTTGTAAAATAAACCCTTTCCTTGGCAAAAGAATTTTAGTCCTTTCCAAGAACGGGGACAGCCTGGTGCCCTGAACATGCCCTCAATTTCAGTCATGAGGTTTGGATTCTAATCCCCAAACTTTTGCCACTTTGATCTCACTTAATCTCTCCTCTGAAGTAAGAGAATGGAACTCCACGACTACTGAGTCCCCTTCCAGCTGTGATAGCTGATATTGCTGAAAAGAACTGGACACACTGCTGTGGAAGACACACTGGTAGGCAGAGGAAGGAACACCAACCACAATTTAGGAGACCTGAATGCTGATTCATTCTTCCATCAACCAGCTGGGTGACCTGGAGTATTTCATTCAAAGTCTCTCAATCCCCAGTGAAAAATGGAGATAATATAACATTTTATAATACATACTTCAAGACACTATGGGGATTAAATGAGATAATTTATGTAGATTATTTATCAGTGTCTTTTTGGCTTTCTTACTTAACTATCTATTGGTTTGGCTATGGCAGAAAAGAGTTAGTTGGCACTACTTTGCTGTTAGGCTCCAAAATTCAGCACCTGCTGTAGATAAGCTTTACCAGCTTTGCTAGGATTAAGCCATCAACTTGAAGAATAATGTTTTTAGAGTAGACCCTGAAGAGAACCAAAGGTCATGTGTCCAGTGGAACCTCAAAACAGCTCAGATATTATGAGGCCTGATGCATAAAGCTGGGCCCACCATACAGGTCCCTCTAGGAGCTGAGGGGAAGGCCAAGGAAATTTCAGTAAGTGTAGGAAGAGTGCAATAGCATTGGTAGGCTGGAATATTCCAGGAATTATTGGTGTACATATCAGTAAACTCTGGTCACAATAATTCGGTGTAGCAAATCAACCCGTGCTCGTTTATTCTTGCTGTATGTCTGGGAGTTAGCTAATCTAGATGGGATTTGGTTGGCTGGCTTTACTTCAAGCTGTAGATTCACCTGTGCTTGGCTCCTCATTAAGAATAGGGCTCCATCCTTGCTGGTGTGGATCAGGGAATCGAGTACTGGTCTGAAAAGTAAGGGATCACTGGTTAAATTCCCCATCAGGGTGCATGCCTGGGTTTTGGGCCAGGTCCCCAGTTGGGAGTGTGCGGGAGACAACAGATCCATATAACTCTCACACATTGATGTTTCTCTCCTTTCACCTCTCTCCAAAAAGTAAATAAATAAAATCTCTTTTTTAAAGGCAAGTATTATTTTTCTTTATGAAAAGAAAGCTTAAGGCTCAGATAAATTCCATATGTGTTCATTCTGCGGCTCAGGCTGATGGGGCAAACCCGACTGCAGAAGCAGATTTCAAGCTTTCAGTTGCATAATGTCTTCTAACACCCTTTTGACCAAAGCAAGTCACAGGGCTTTGCACACAGTAAGGAGAAATATATTCTGCCTCTAATGAGAAGAACTGCAAAGTCACATGACAAAGGGTATGGATGCAGGCAAAGGTAGAGAATTGGTGCCAATAAATCAATCTGCCATATTGTCTAAATGTAATACACATCTGTTTAATGGGCCACATACATGTGATAGGCAATTTGTTTCTATTTCAGACAAGACTGATAATAAAACAAAGGGCCACTTGAGTTAGCTTATGTAAAGCATACATTACTGTAAAAGGTCAATGGACAATGTCTTAGTCATCTGAGAACAGGAAATCCTGGTGACAGAGGATTGAAACTAGAAAACCAGGATATGAAACTACCCTTCCAGTACTCACAAACTTCGTCTCTGCTTCTTTTGTATTTGCTTTATTAACCTGTTTCTTTTTGAGGACCAGTTTCTTCTGTCTTCCCAAGAGTGCCTCTTTTCCCATTATTTTAGGTTCCTACCAGCTGTGGATTGATTTCCATTGGTTCTAACAAACTGTGGCCAGGGGTGGGATCACAGGGTGGGCAGGAGTTATGCAAGGGGTCTGAATCTTCAAGAAGGCAGTGTCGGATTAGAGGCAAAAATGAACATGTCCATTTCAAAGTCCCAGGAGATCCAGAAAAAGGGGGAATGTGCCACCAGGAAATATTTCAGAAAACTAATTTCCCTAAGGAATTTATGTAAAACCTTACTGACACAGGGTCAAAACCTCTTCTTTAGTTTTGGTTCCTACTTCTCTGACCTCTTAGCATCTTCCCTGAGTGCTCCTTCTTTGGCTCTCTAATATTTGTGCCCCTGGGACTCATCAACTTTCATTCTCTGCCTAAATGGACATCGCCTGTAGCCAAGGTCACATGCTTATCTCTACAGTTGGTTGTGAGGTTCAAACAAAGTCATCAGGATTCTGTTTCTTTACATTTCTCTATGCTTGTTTCCTCTCAGCTGACTCTTTGTGGGCTTAAGCAGCTTCAGACACGCATTCTATTAATTTCACAATAAGCCAAAGGAGAGATTATTTTCCCAATAGTTCCAACAGAAGCTCCAGAATTGAATCTCACTGTCTAAGATTAGCTTGGTTGTGACACCAGCAGTAGTAGATGCTTTTGGTGCTC
>VMDR010037915.1:0-10110 GCA_007922815.1 Macrotus californicus | reverse complement strand
GGTAAAAAAGGTGAAGGGATTAAGAAGTACAAATTGATTGTTTCAGAATAGTCATGGGGATGTAAAGTACAGCACAGGGAATATAGTCACTAATATTCCAGTAATTGTGTATGATGTCAGATGGATATAAGATTTATTGGGATGATCACTTAGTAAGTTATATAATGTCTAATCACTGGGGTGTACAGCTGAAACTAATATAATATTATATGTCAACTATAACTGAAAAATAAAATGATATAAATAAATAAAAATATAGGAACCTTAAAAATGAAGACAATTAGATTTTCAAATTAAAAAAAGAAAAAAAGTAAAATATCCTTTGCTAGATTGTAAATATCCGGAGAAGACCTTCATGTTTCTGAATCAATCAATGAACTAACACCTATTTATTAATCATCAACCATGAGTTTATCACTGTGACAATTGGTGAATCCTCAAAAGAAACTATGACTTGATTGCTGTCCTCAAAGAACTTACTCTTTAGTTGGAAAGACAACCCACTTATTAAAAATCAAAGAGTGCTTATAGTCAAAGCATTTAGCATTAGTGATAAAAGTTCAAAGGAAGGAAGAGAACACTGAGAGTGGGGTTTGTTAAAGCAGAGGTAGGATCTGAACTGACAGTGAAGAGGAGGCAAATTTAATGAAGAGCAAAAAATAAGAGTTTACTCCAAGTTGGCAAAGAGAAAAATTGTAGACATGACTAGCCATAGTAGCATTGAGCTGGAATTGTAGTTCTCCCGTCACTCTGGTTGGCTTTAGGGACACTTTCAGATACTCCAGGAAAGGAAGAGCAATTCTTCCAACACCACACAAGTTAAAATTTTGCAGAAGCAGCTCCAGGTTTTACTTCCTTGTCTACCAGTTGCACTTTATTTGATTCTTTCCTCTTCCACGTAAATCTTATTTTCCCATTTATATTTTGAGCTACAATTTTGAAAGCACGTTTATTGGAGCTTCTAAAGAAGATTCAAAATACAGTCACTACGTATTTTTCAACAGAAAATATTGCCCTTCCAGATAACTGTGCTGCAAGAAGTATTGTTTATCATTCTCTGCTTTGGGATGAGGCTACACCTTCCAATTATGAAACTAATGGAATGCAGCTCCATTTTCCCCTGTCTGCTTCTTGCCACCTGGGAGATCTTCATTTTTCGTGCAGATGATGAAATTATCTGAGGAATGGGGGAATGTGTTTATCCTTGGGGATGAGGGCATCGAGATAATTGATTCATAGCCAGTAGACATGTAGTCTCAAAGCAGCTGGTGATGTTCCTAAAGTGACTAGAGCTATAACTGGAGCTTACATTCCCCTGCCAAGCTGAGTGAGGGCTTTAGAAACACCAGGGAGAGGGAAACAGCACATTTTGTTTCTTCAAGATAAACCTCCTATCTTATTGTCTGAGACATTTTGCTCTCCTGAGGACACAGGGTCTGCTTCTCAGACTTTCCAATTGGCTCTTCTTTGCCCATCCCCCCCATTTCTATTAAAATGGTTTACTGGGATGCAGAAGAGGAAACCTGCCACATCAAGCTTTTTTTCTTTCCTCCCCCTCACCTCCTCCAACCTCATTTGGACCCTTTTTCTTTTCTCCCCTTTTGCTACCACCACACCCTGGTCCTTCTCAGTCATCCATTATTACCCAGGGATCTCTTTCTGAAGGTGTTCAGAGGAAAACAATTCCTAGACTGGCTTGGGAAACAAAGCATTATGAGACTCTAACTCAATCTCAATTATTATTTGGCACTACATTTTATGAGTGAAATATGCAATAAAATAGCAATTTCTAAGTGTAACTAGCATTATATAATGCAATTATTCATTACAGAAAGTTGTTGTTTATGTATCGCCTAAGCTATTGATTAGTATGAAAAAGGCAGTGTAGAAGAAGCCATATTAATCGATCATTATTTAAAGTGGTTAATCAAATATCTAATTTGTTTCCATGAATTTTCCTCCAGGAATCATGTTCATACAAGGTACAGATGGACTATAACCCAGAGCCACATACCAACACTAGAACAGAATGTAGCAAGAGAAGCAGAGAGATGACTTTCTCATTCTATTGTTTGAAATGCTGAAAAAGGCAATTTGAGCAGAGTAAACCCTTTTTTTCTTCCACACACCATCCTCACTTTGCTTCCTTCCCTAATAATCATAAGCTGAAACCACTTAAGGATTACAATTATCCATCATCATTATCGCCCATATTATGATGCGGCTGCTACCCTTGCAAACTATGCTTCTGAGAGATTTTTGTTTGTTTGTTTTTTGCTTTATAGGCTCCTTCAGGCAGAATGGGGGCAGGGGGAAAAAAGAGATGGAAATTCAGTCAGGAAAACAATTAACTAGCACAGCTTCACTGCACAGTAACATCAAATCATACAGCAATTAGAGCTCTGCAAAGCCCCCGGTTTGGCTTCACGCGCATTTAAGGATGAAAACTGATATGTACACTGAGCTGATGCAGCACTGAAAATGAAAAAATCAAAGAGGTAAACATTGTAAAATTTCATTCTCTGCCTAATCACAGTTCAAGAGTGGTGATTTGGGCTAAGAGTGTTTTTAGTCTGTACACAGGAAAATTCACCTTTTCTCTCCTTAAACCATGGTAGATTGCCAGAGAATTGTCTGCCATTCTTTCTTCCCCAATAATACATATAAAAAATGTTAATGTTTGTCAAAAAATACATGGCACTTGTTGACTAGTAAAGGGATTATTTAACCTATTGCCCTTCCAGATGACCAAAGCCTGTATTGTTAGATCAAGGAAAGTAGTAACTAAAGCCTTTTCAAAAGCCGGGTGACAGTGCTTTTAAAGGCAGGAAAGATCTACTAACCATTGTCTTGTGCCTTACCACTTGAGAGAAATTTACCTTTATCTTGTAACAGTGCCAGTATAGATTACATAAGCTGGAAAATGTGCATTCTCACATTTTTTTCCTAATTGAATGCTTTCCCTTGGAAAGTTTTTGGTACAATAGGAGTTCATTTGTAATACAGCAGGAATTTCCCAGTACGAAGCAATTCAAACAGGCTCATTTTTCCCTATGTGCCTCTGAAAGTGCTTCTGTCATTTGACTATGGGTTTAAGCAAGAAATCTTGTTCCAGGTTCCAACCTATGGTACCACATTGCATTGTATGTCTCCCCAGTAGCCCCTGAGCTATGACATTTCCCAGTCTTTCCTGGTTTTTCACAACCTTGACTATCTTAAGTACTAGTCAATACCCTGTAACATGTCCTCCAGTTAGACTTTCTCTCTTGTTTTTCTTGAGATTAGACTAAGGTTGTTTGTTTTTGGAACATATAACACAGAGGTGAAATGCCTGAAGTGCCCTTCTTGTCATTTCATATCAAGGGTACCTGATATCCTTACGATGACAACAATGACATTAGCCTTCATCCTTATTTAAGGTAGTGCTCGCCAAGTTTCTCCTCTCTAGTTTACAATTCTCCTCTTTCCCTTATTTACTCTTCAGAAGAGGGTCACTAAGTCCAACCCATAAGTGAGGTGGTGGGTGGGAATCTCCTGGAGAGGGAAGTGTCTATGTATATTACGTGCAGGGGGAGTATCCAGGAATTAGACTATAAGAGGGATTTGTCTCTTGTTCCTGTTTTATTTATTTATTTATTCAATCAGTTGCTTTCCTTAATTTTAAAATGAGATCATTGAAATGATGAACATCTTAACTATACAAAACACTAAGAAAATACCTTAGAGATTTTAATTTTCAAACACACATTAATGTTTCTGAGGCCTTTTCACTAAACCAAGTTTAATATTCACATAGTATGCCCAGGGAAAAATGTCCACATGAGGTTATATACCCACTCTTGCACCACCACGAGAGCTTTGTGTATATTATACAAATTACATTTATTTATCCCGATCTGTTTCTGAAGACAAGCAGCCATTTGAAACTTCAGCTGAAGCATTTCAGTTCAGCAAATATTCCAGTCACCTTACTCAGTCACATGTCTATCTCTGCAGAAAACAAAGAAGCAGGTGTTCAAACCCTTATTTGAAGGTCCCATTTGGCATCCTATAGCACTCCATAGACAGCATGTGGAACATTTTCTGTGGCAGTGACATCCATCATAACTACTCTCTTTCACCATTTATTACTCATACCATCACCAGACATTTATTAAACACCATATGCCAAATGCTGTGTAAGATCTTGGGGCACCGAAGGAAAGAAAGATTACAATAACAAGTAAGGACCTTGGACCATATAGCAGGTCCTTCATGAGACGCACTATGGGGTGCCAAAGGGGCACAGAGGAGGAAGTAGCCCATCTACTTGAGGGAGAAAAGAAGGAATGGCTATATAAAGATGCTATTGAAACTGGGTCTTAAAGGCTATATCCCAGGCACAATGCTGGGATATAGCAGGGGGGGGATGTCAGTGAAGCAGGGGTGTCCAACCCACAACCAATGGATCACATGTGGCTCAGGATGCTATGAATACGGCCCAACACAAAATCATAAATTTACTTAAAATCTTTTTTTACTCATCAGTTTTCATTTGTGTTGGTGTATTTAATGTGTGGCTCAAGACAACTCTTCTTCCAGTGTGGCTCAGAGATGCCAAAAGTTTGGACACCCCTCATCAAGCCAAAGGAGAGTCTTAACCAAAGGCACTGAGAATTTATAAGAGTTGATGACATGAGATCACACACCTTCTGAAACCAGTTGATCAAGGTTCAACTGTTTCTCACAGGATCCTTGGAAGAGTCATAGTTTCTTGCTCCTTTTACTGGTTTAAAGAACAGAATAAGACAGAGATCGCTTATTCTATGAACATGCCAAAACATTATACCTCATGCCTCACCCAATGTAGAAAAGAAGAAAACAGAATAAAACACACATTTAACCACCACTTATCAAGCATCTACTATCTCCAAGCACTATGCTAGCTACATTGCAAATATTCTTTCATTTGTTGAGACAACTTTTGTTATTGTTATCACCATTTTATAGATGAGGAAACTCAGTCTTAAAGATGAATATGGCAGTTTACACAGCTGGTAAGAGATGAAAAGTTCTGATTTTAATTATTTGACTTACCCATTCTGATTTTTTTTTTTTTGGATAGGTCAGTGGCAGATTTAATAATCAAGAGAATTTACACACAAGAGTTGTATTAGGCAGCCACCCAGCACACATGCAGCAATCAGTGATAACATTTAGAGGTAAAAAATCAATGTTACCATAACAGGATCTTTGAAAACGAATATCTGGAACTCTGAGACTAAGTTTGAACAAAATCACTACATTTTGGCTCAAAGCTGAGTCAAACATTTAAGATCTAAAGAGTATTGTTAAAGGAAAGAAGCATGAGGAACATGACTTTCAAAGAACAGAGTCAATGGGAATAAAAGACAGCGGCCACGTCAAAACAGGATAGGTATCAAATGCTTCAGGAATCAGGAGTTAAAATTCTGTCTGATAACAAGCCAAAGTATATAAGCACTGGGCTCAGATCTCAGAATAAAGGGCTGGTAGAACAAGAGAAGAACTGCCCTCCCTGCTCCCAGATACATGAGGGGCTAAGAGGGTCTGCTCCTTTTTGCGTGGGTGACATGCCTTACTAAGAAAATGGGAGATCCAATAGAAATATCATCTACCTTAAAACAAAACGTTGAGAGTAAAAAATATAAGGAAAAGAAGAACTAGAAGAAGCCATATATGAATATTTATATCATTTTTAAAGTGAAAAGGGACTTTTTAAGTAAAGACAGCTACTATAAAAATAACCCTTCTTTTGCTTCCTTAGTTTGTAACCAATTGAGAGATAGACCTAGGAGTCAGAGAGACAATAAATATTTTCAACAATAAAGCAGACATCAGAAACATAGCTTAAGTCAACAATGACAATAGATCTGCTAATACGGTATCCCAGAGATTGACTTTCTCAGTTACAGGCACTGATAACCATGTACAGGCCTTCCCCTTGGAGGACCACCCCAGATAACAAAGATCAGAGAATGTGTGCTGTTTGCAGAAAGGGGGCAGATTCAAGGAGAAGGATAGAGGGACTCTTCCTTCTCCCAAATTTACCCCTCAGGTAAGTGTAAGTCCAGAGAGAAACCAAGTGTGGAACTCCAGTGGAAGTCCCCCCCTCATGGAAAATATGAAGAGAAAAGAATATTCTCCCAATATGAAGCAGAACACCAAAGCATAATCCATAAAAAACAGATTGAAATATTTGACTAAATAAAATCCATAAATATCTAACTACAAAGAATACAAAAATAAAAATGCTACTGATTCCTGGATATTTATTGTTGTATCCTGCTACTTTACTGAATTCATGTATCAGTTCTAGTATTTTTTGGTGGAATCTGTAGGGTTCTCTCTATATAGTAACATGTCATCTGCAAATAATGACAGTTTTCTTTTTCCTTTCCAATGTGGATGCCTTTTATTTCTTCTTCTTGTCTGATTGTTATGGCTAGGACTTCCAGTACTGTGTTGAATAAGAGAGGTGAAAGCAGACATGCCTGTTTTATTTCTGATAGTAAGAGAAATGCTTTGAGTTTCCCTTAAGTTGAATATGACATCAAGTATAATGTTGACTGTGAGTTTATTGCCTGTGAGTTTCTCAAATATGTCAAGGTATGTCAAGGTGTATTCCTCTATTCTCACTTTACTGAGAGTTCTTATCATAAATGGGTGCTGAATTTTATCAAATGTTTTTTTTCTACATCTATTGATATGATCATGTGATTTTTATCCTTTATTTTGTTTATGTTGTATATTACATTTATTGATTTGCAATATTGTAGCAATCTTGCATTCCTGGAATAAATCTCACTTCATCATGGTGTGTGATCTTTTCAATGTATTGCTGGATCTAATTTGCTGATATTTTGTTAAGGATTTTAACATCTATGTTTATCAGGAACATTCGCCTATAGTTTTCTTTTTTGTAGCATTTTTATACACCAGTAATGAACTATCAGAAAAGGAAACTAAGAAAACAATCCCATTTACAATTGCATCTAAAAAAATAAAATACCTAAGAATAAATATAACTAAGGATGTAAAATACTTCTATTTGGAAAATTATAAGACACTGAAGAAAGAAATTGAAAAAGACACAAATAAGTGGAAGCATAGACAGTGGTCATGGATAAGAAGAATTAACATCATTAAAATACCCGTACTTCCCAAAGCAATTCAATGCAATACCTATCAAAATACCAACGACATATTTCACAGAATTAGAACAAATATTCCAAAAATGTATATTGAACCACAAAGATCCCAAATAGTCACAGCAATCTTGAGAAAGAAGAACAAAGTTGAAGGAATCCCACTACCTGATATCAAACTATAGTACAAGGCCATAGTATCAAAATAGTATGGTACTATCTTAAAAACAGACATATAGATGAATGGAACAGAATAGAGAACCCAGAAATAAACTCATGCCTTTATGGTCAATTAATATTTGACAAAGGAGGCAAGAACATACAATGGAGTAAAGACAGTATATTCAATAAATGGTGTTTGGAAAATTGAACAGATATGTGCAAAAAAAATGAAACTAGATCACCTTATGCCACACACAAGAATAAACTAAAAACAGATTAAAGACTTAAATGTAAAACTCAAAACCGTAAAAATCCTACAAGAAAACATAAGCAGTAAAATCTCAAATATTTCTCATAGAAATATTTTTTTCTGACATATCACTTGAGCAAGGGAAACAAAAGAAAAAATAAACAAATGGGACTACATCAAACTTAAAAGGTTTTGCACAGCGAAGGAAACCACCGAGAAAATGGAAAAAAAAACACTGAATGGGAGAACACCTTCGCCAATGATACATCAGAATGGCTATCCTCAGTAAGTCAGCAAACAAGGGTTCGTGGGGATATGAAGATGTGGAGACAAGGAAACCCTCACGCACCATTGGTGGAAATGCAGACTGGTGTAGCCACTGTGGAAAACAGTAGTGACTTTTCTCAAAAAATTAAAAATGGACAAGGAACATGTATGAATGACCAATGGACGTGGACAAAAGGATGGGAAATGAATGTGAAGCAGCAGGTAGACTGGGCGGAGGAGAGCAAAGGAGGAAAAATTGGGACAGCTATAATAAAATAACAATAAAATACTTTTTAAAAAATTAAAAATGGAACTGCCTTATGATCCAGTGAATCCACTTCTGAGAATACAGCCAAAAAAACCTGAAACGCTAGTTCAAAAGAATAAAGATACCCCTGCGTTCATCACAGCACTATTTACAATGGCCAACATTTGGAAGCAGCCTGAGCAGATGAGTGGACAAAAAAACTGAGGTACATTACACAGTGGAATACTACTTGGTCATAAAAAATGAAGAAACTCTGGCCTTTTATGACAGCAAAAGCCAGTCAGAGAAAGGCAAGTAGCATAAGATTTCACTTCTATGTGGAATCTAATGAACAAAATAAACAAACAAAATAGAAACAGACTCACAGATACAGAGAACAGACTGAGAGCTGTCAGAGGGCAGAACGTTTGGGGGGCTGGGTGAAATAGATAAAAGGACTAAGCAAAAAAATACTCACAGACACAGACAACAGTATGATGAATACCAGAGGGGAAGAGGGATGGCGGCAGGTAGAAGAGAGGAAAGGGGGATAATTGGTGACAGAAGGAGTCTTGAATTTTGGTGGTGAACACACATTACAACAAACAGATGATGTGTTATAGAATTGTATACTAGAAACAAATGTAATGTTTTTAACCAATGTCACCCCAATAAATGCAATGAAAATGAAAATAGCAATAATGAAAACAAAAATATATGTGCACACAAATGTTATACATATATATGTACTCAATTCTTACTATTTGCTGTAGTTATGTTCTGTGATGGCAGTGTGAACACCCGCTTAGCAAATACTGAAGCATTGCTCCTGGGAGACACCAGCCCACGGTTTCTGCAGCCCTGGACCCCAGCATTTTTGTCAGCCAGTCAATACATAACCTTATTGTACAGATTTCTGTTTAAAGACTGAATTTAATTCTAATGTTGGTTCATTAACATTAAACTTACAGCCAACAACTACTATACCTCATGCCTGATTGAAGCTTACTGAGTACATATTTTCTAGGTGAGGCACATCAGTCTTCTTGTGCTTGGTAACACCAGACAGCACTTCACCCCTTAAGGAGGTATTTTAACAGTGAAACCACCACCAAAAAGCACAGAAATGTGAAAAACATGACACTAAATAAACTGTAGAAAGGATACTTGTCTACGGAACGCAGAGGACTACCTTTTTGGACCTCAGCTGGTAATGATCATGTGGTGCGGTTCAAATTTTCACTACTCTGCGCATGTCCACAAGTGCCGGCAAAACACAAGTAAATTTCCGTGAGTGGCAAGTGTGTGATGCAGAATCTACAGATGGTAAGACCAGCTGCCCGCAAGCACACACACACACACACACACACACACACGCATTTCAAAGGCAAATGACAACATGAAAATTCCTTCCCCTGTGTCAGATAAACGATGTATTAATTACTACGTAAAGAGATTTTGTAAATTAAAGCAAAGGCAAATATCTCAATAGAAAAAAAATCAAAGGACTTATTCAGGCAATTTATGCTTGAAGAAATAAACATACATAATTTCTGGAGAAAGAAAACTGTTGGCATCTTCTAAATGAAGTGCCACACCTCCCGTGTACATGCTCACACCCTGTGGGCAGGGGTAGAGCCCACGTACCGCTCTGGAAATGGTGAGACCAGGCTTTAGAAAGCTCTTCTCATTTAACCCCGTAATTTCAATTTTAGGAAGTAATCTTAAGAAAATAAATTAGATATAAAAATAGTTTACTATCAAGATATATGTCCATTGATATTGTTTTGCAGCTTATAATAGTGAGGTAGAATGTGGGGAAATCTCGTATTTCTAAAAACAAAATACTCATTAAATAATTCCAACGTGCCCATAGAATGGAACACTATACAGACATTAGAAATGATGTTAAAATATATGTCCTGATGTGATACAATATCTGTACTCTCATATGTAATTTTATTTAAATAATTAATTTTAAAAATATAGTCACAGAGGCTTGTTTCCAATTTGTTTAT
>VMDR010037914.1:0-10108 GCA_007922815.1 Macrotus californicus | reverse complement strand
TCATATCTCTTCTCAGCATCCTCTATTTTTCAAAGAAGAGGAAAACAGGATGCCACTGGGTGTATTCTATGTTGTTTATTGTCCAACATTTTTCCTGGTTCTGTTTTCTCAGCTATTCTACAAGTGTCTCTATCAACCAAAATTCTTCTTTGGACCAATAAAAACTCACCTGAAAATGATATTCGTATGGGAACTGATGTTTTTGCCTCCATACATAGTACTGATCCACGAGGGCCTTGGTTTCACACCCCACTGTTTAAAACAATCATCTGAAAATTCCTTCAAGTCCCATGAGTGAGGCTCAAACATGTCATCAATCCCATTTGTACAAAAGGGCATGACCATTTCTGTGCAGGCCTGAGAAAGCAAACCAGAAGCATCTAGTGAAAAATAAAGGCACAAAGAAGTTGAATATCTTGTCCAAGATCATACAGCTAGTAAGCAGCAAAGTCAAGGTTGGATGTCAGGCAGTCAGGCTTCAGAGCTCCTGCTTGTTAGCTCTGCCCCCTACTACCTCTCATTGCTCCTGGAAAGGCTTGGTTGAGAAGTCACAGAAGTTAGAACTATATATTCCTTCCTTGAAAACTGCTTCCTTTCACATCTCTTTTCATATTGAATCCTCAAAACAACTCTGGAAGGAAAGCATTCTTATAATTCTCATTGTACAGATCAGAAACAAAGGCTCAGAGAGAATCAAGTTAGGACCTCCTTTTATGGGTCTATAAAATGCTTCATTTATAAAACTTATCAAGATTAGTTATACCATTAGTGATGCTTCTTTCTCACAAGGTACATTTGATGGCAAGAGCATGTCTTATTTATCATTGTATCTTTGGAGCCCAGAAATGTGCCTGACCCATGGTAAGTACTCAGAATGAAAGTAATTTATTGATACAAGATACAAGATACACTGTACATAGAACAATGATGCCTCAGTCCCCTTCAAAGTAGGCACCTTGGGACCTCACACAGTTCTCCCATTCGCCATCAGCTACTCCACCAGATTCTCCTGATTCTCATCAATGACCTGAAATCTCTGCCCTTTCAAAGGTGATTTCAGTTTTGGGAAAAGCTGGAAGTGGCAGGGCGCCAAATATGGGCTATAGGGAGCCTGAGTCACCTGGGTGAAGTGATGTTTTGCCAAAAAACTCTACACCAGATGTGATGCATGAGTGGGTGCATTGTGGTGATGAAGCTGCCAATCACCAGTTGCCCATAGCTGCAGCCTTCTGAATCATCATATAGTTTCTGAAGAGGAACATTCAAGCTTAATGCAAAATTTGATGCAGATTCATAGCTCTATTTGCTCAGTCATTTTGAAAGCTACAGCCACACAGCGCACATGCTCACTCAATGGCATCTACTGCAGCTACTGACTAGTACAGTGAAGTCATCAGTGTTCACCCATGCACATTCCAGTCCACTCTCGTTGTCTGCCATTGATGTGCACAAACTGTTCTTGTCATATTAACAATGGCTGCAGTTTTCTGGATGGATATATATATATATAATTTTGAAACCTCAACACATTTTACCACATATATGTGATAAATCAAATATAGCAAAATATTATTTATAAAATTTAAGTGGTAGGCTTATGGGTATTCACTATCCACTTATTTCAACTTTCCTGTTTTTAAAATTTTTGACAATAAAATGGGGGGAGGAAATCACAGGCAATGGAATCAGAGCTGAATAGCAACAATTGCTACCGATTACTGAGCCCTGGGTTTACAACCATTACATCACTTAATTTTCAAGCAATCCTATCAGATGTATTACAGTCCATCGTTTTACATAAAGAAACTGATTTTTGGGTTAAATAAATCACTTTACTCAAATCCATCCAGCTAGTAAATGGTAGGACCTAGATTCAACACCCAGTCTCTCTGGTTACAAAATGCACGTCTGATCCATTATGCTACACAGCTCAGGCTGTAGCCCCTTGTAAAACTGCAAACAGCCCCAATGGCAAGGAAAATACATTAAGTTTCCATCCTCTGTTAACACCTTCACATGAACCCAGTAGTCTGGTCTTTTCTCATTTCATAAGGAAACGATATATGTAACAGGTAAGTTCTGACAGAATTAAAAAAAAAGGAAAAAGAGAGATGCACCCAGAAAAGAAAAAGCCTGGAGAAAAAGAACTCAGTTACCCCACTTTAGAGAGACAGTCTGGGCAGCAGGAGCAACCAGGCCTGGGCTGCGGATGTGCTCCCATCGGGAAAGGAGGACACAGGAGGTAAGTGGCCGTGAGCAAACACAGCCTCTCAGCACAGTTCTGCCTAGGACCAGCTTCCGGAAACACTTTCCTGGGAAAAAGGGAAAACATGAAAAGAGAAAAAGAATCATAGAAAAAGTTAAATGTCACCCCCACATGTATTCAGCACAACAATATTTCTATGTAATGTTAAATGATACTTGGTGAAAATAAGGTTTGTTTCACAGTCAATTTTAGGAAATTTATTAGCAAATGTGAACAGTTTTCTTGACTGTAGGATTTCTCAGAGCCTTTAACATGCTCAACTCGATGTGACTTTCCAAAGTGGAGATGGAGTATGCATTATTCCCAATAAGTTTTTGGAAATATTGAGTGTGAGAAAAGTCAGAATTAAGATATCCAAAGAAGTGGATATTCCATACCTTAAAAAAGTAACTGTGAGACCGCACACTAGTGTTTAGGGTGCACATAGAGAAACAGAATTGTGCTAAATGGAGAGTTTCACAAACCTACTGAGACTAAAACAATAAGAAAATATAAGTCAAAAAATACCTAGCTGCATAGCACTTTTCTCAGAAAAAGTCCCTAAGAAATATGCCAATCAGAAATACCCAAGAACATATGGAAATCAAGAATCAAACACAGAATTTATTAAATTAACTATTTCCAACAGTTGATCAGCATTGTTTCCTGTATGTGGACACCAACAGTGGATTCAGCTCTTTCGAAACACAGCACAAAACTACAGAGTAGACACATGGAATGCAGAGACAAGCACTATGTTCAAGCACAGCATGGGAGATGAGGCAGGGAGACAATGCAGGCTGGGTAGGGGGAACAGAGGGTGCTGACTTTGCAGCCACAAGTGGCCTCAAACTCTGGAAAAGAACAGTAGCAAGTGAGTGTGACTCACATGTTGGCATCAGATCCCCTCTCAGCACTAGAACACTGGGCCTCTGTCAGGCAAAGAAAAGGAGATCCCATGAATAGCATCTGAAAATAGCAGTTACTGTCACTCCTTAAAAGACACAAACATGGCTGGGGACCAGCAGCAGTTGACAATATTTGATGAACAGTTGAAGAAACCCTACAGTTGGTTATTGGTATCATTCTCAATCTATCATTATTACAAATAAGCCCAAAATACATATACTTGGAGCTAAATATTTGCATATATCTTTGTTTTTTGACACAAATTCTTGGAGGAAGTACCAGTTCAAAGGAAACAGCATTTGTAAAGGTTTCGCAACATTCTTATCAAATTGTCCTATAGAAAGGAAGTACCCATTTATAATTTTATCAATACACTAGATAGAAAGGCTGAAAAATATCACTTAAGTTTTTTTTGCAAAATATTTGAAAAGTAACCAAAGGGATTTTATTATTTTAGGTGGGTCTAAAGTTCCTTTCTAACTTGGAAACTATAAATCCAAGCATGATCCTATAGCGTAAAAAACATATCACTACATATTATGTCACTGTGCATTTTCTTAACAATTTTGGCAGCAAAGAGTGAAGTTTTCCAAAAACTACTGAAGTTATAATGGCAAAGCCTTCGCATTATCCCATATTTATTTAAAGACCAGTAATTCAAAAGGAGATATTCACATACTTTCACTAAAGATCTGTAGGATACATAAAACGCTTATGTAAAAATTAAGTTGAACCCTATGAAATTACAATGTTTACAAGTCAAACAGTCAAATATTGGCATATTTGGCTTAAGACCATATAATACTTCAACTTAAGCCTGATAATGCGCAGACATTACCCACTTTCGAGGGCAAGCACTTAAGTCTGTTGATTGTTCACTTGGGGGCCACGATCTAGTCAGACAACAAGAAGAGAGTCCCTGCCAACCGCTTCCACCCAAAATACTCAAGACGAAGATGGCCCCTGTACTATATTTTCTATTTATTTTGGGGGCACTAGCAAACAGCATCTTCTAAACAATTTCCACATAAGGCACTGCTTAAGGCCATAAATTCAATGACATGTGGACAGCTGAGGCTGAGGCTGCTAGTATGACTATTGAATGTCCCTTGGGGTCGGGTACTTTCCCTACAGTGACGCAGGGAGAAACATATAAGGACAGTCCCCATTTCACTCAGGAAGAAACAGTTTAGAGAGGTCTGGCTACAGACACATTACTTAAAACTGTGACTATAGATTCTGAACCCCGACGTGGGCCACAGAGTCCGGTATAACAATCTGTCTCCCTCATGTTACACAATAGTGGTAATAGCTATTATTATTATACACATAAATTTAGTGCCTAATTATACGTCATCCTATTAAACCCTCATTAATGACACTCATAAGCATTACAATGACTATTATCCCCATTTGGCAGTAAGGAAACTAAAACACACAGTGGTTAAGAGACTTCAAAGCCACACAACCAGGAAGTGGCAGAGCAGGGACTCAAAGAGACTCCCTCTGAAGCTTCTATGTGTAGTCACTAGGCTACACATACAGATAACACAAACATTACCTAAGTATGCCTGTAATCTCATGCTTGCGTATTTATTTATTTACATCGATTACAGGTGACATTCGATATCATATTATACTAGTTTCAAGTATATAGCACAGTGATTAGACATTTATATAATTTATAAAGTGATCCTCCAATAAGTCTGGCACCCTCTATAGCTACTACAATATTATTGATTATATCCCCTATGCTGTACTTCACATCCCATGGGTATTTTCACACTTAATTCTTATACAAATTCCTTCTATTCTTAGACTGTCTTTATATTTTTTCAAATTTTTAGGTAAGAACTTGGAAGGGATTTTGTGGCACTATAAAATCGTAAAACTTTTTTATCATGCTATCGTAAGAAGAAAACTGTAAAGAGTCACATGAAATAGACTTAATTCACTTTCTACTTCCTGGAACAAAGGTAGACAATCAGGAAAAAAATAACAGAGCATGAGAAGTCCATTTCAATATGTGTGGTTTTGCAGAGTGTAGAAATCATTTTCATGTAGAAAACAGAACATTCTACCCTCAGCACTAAACTAACCAGCTCTGCACCCAAATATTTCAGTTCTGCCCCTGGAGCCCATGAACATCAACACAGAAAGTAAAAGTAATGGTTTCCTTAAAAGCTTTGTGTCCCCCACCTATAAGGATAAGCATTTGAATAAAAGAAAGAAAACGGAGGCAACAAAAAATGTTTAAAAGAGGTAGGAAAGAAGATAATTTAAATAAAAAGGCCAATCTCTCTGAGAGTATGGTCCATCCACATTAGAGAAAGGATTAAGCAGATACATTCAGCTTTTCTAACAGATCTTCATTCTCTGAGGCTTCAATACCCCTCTCACACTCACTCAGATAATCACATTAGTTTTGTCATTAAAAGCTCCCTTTTCAGAGAATGCACCTAAACCGCTTAAAACCGCTTAAAACCACCCAGAGAGGTCGCATACATTATCAAACCAAGACAAACGGAAGAGATTTTCCACTTTATATCTTATTATTTCACAACATCTATCTGCATGCTCAGAAGGATAAGCTAAAAGATTGGATAAGTTACCAGCTGAAAAAAAAAATGGCTCCAAAATAAATAAACTCTGCAATATCCTTTAAAACTGCTCATTAAGCTGAGAAGAGACCTAGTAGTTTTATGCTAACAGAGCAGTCCACTGACAGGCATTTCCTATTTCTCTTTTCTGTTCTTTCGTGTGTTCTATCAGCCAAGTCCATGGTTACTTCTGCATGAATGTTGCAGCTGCTGTTAACAGTAAACAAAGCAAACGGAGTCTCAGTGTGCAAAACCCAATCACAAATTAAAAAGAATGATACTTGAGTTGACACAGAAAATGGCAATCAGTCACTGCCGATGGATCCTTCAGAACTTTACAAGGTCCAGACAGAATTAGAAATCACCTGCTTTTTACCATAACCCAACTGTTGTTTATTATCTCACCACCCTAAGTCAGAGTGGGATATAAAACTCAAACTCATAGACACAGACAGCAGTATGGCAGTTACCAAAGGGAAGGGTGAAGGGTATGGTAAGAGGTAAAGGGGGCCAAGTATATGGTGATGGAAGATGACTTTAGGTGGTGGGCACAAAAAATATACAGATCATGTACCATAGAAATGTACACTTGAAACCTATATAATCATATTAACCAATGTCACCCCAATACATTTAATTAAAAATAAAATAATATAAAAAGGAAACTTTAAAAGAAACAAAAGAAAAGGACAGCTGTTTGTCAGCCCTTTAAAAAGGAGGAAGTGTATCAGAGAGGGGAGGAGTCCTGGTTAAATGGAACTATCCAAGTGAAAGAGAGGTCTCCAACTGGGTAGTGTTCCAGGGATTAGTGGGTTGAGAGAACAGAGAGGGGGTCAAGGAAGGAGAAATAGAATGAACAGTGAAAGAAAGTGATCTGAAGCTACAAGTTTGGGAGTGAGACATGTAGTGGAAAATTCTGAAATCATTTAGGATGAAACTGAAAACTGATGTGGTCAATCAAAGTTTCTCAAGTAAGAGGCAAAGAGAGAAAGTTATTTTTGGCGGGGCACAGACAAGAAACAGAATCAAAATATATCATAAACAACCAACAATTCCTTAAAATGTCAAAAGGAAGGATAAAGTCAGTAAGAAATAACTGAAGAAAATGACAAGAACTCATCCTAGATTAAAAAAGGTAAAAGTTGACGGTGGGACAGACACAAAGTTATCTTGTCTTTAAAAGTGAACTTTTAAAATGCATACATACAAAAGGTAAAAGATAGACTGTGCTAAATCAAAAACAAATGACAAAATATTTGAGATATACTCTTCATTTTGAGTGATTAAGAGACAGAAATGGAATATTTAGTTACATTTAAAACTCAACAGAAAAATATATTAAAAGGAACATTAAAGAAATGGGGAGAAAACCAACACTAGACTGTTCACTTTCCAGTTCACAGACCAATGAACACTAAAAAGCTGTATTCTTCTAGCCTTTTTTCTAAATCAGGGTTGGCAAGCTATAGCCTCTAGGCCAATCTAGCCCACTGCCCATTTTATAAATATTAAGTATTGCTGGAATACAATCATCCTTATTCATTTATATATTGTTTATGGCTACTTTCTACTACTTCTTTATGATACCTGCAGACTTCAGTATCTGTGACATAAACCATATGGCCCATAAAGCCTAAAATACTTATTATTTAGTCCTTTATAGATGAAATTTGACAAACCCTGTTCTAAATAACAAGAGAATTCCCCATGTTTTTACCATCTGACAATTCATTTGTTCTCAGGTGGGCAAAGGTGTGGATGTAATTCTCGCTATGCATACAGAGCACAGAATTAAATCTGATAGCTGTCACTCTGTGGCCAGCAATCCACCGAAACCTTTAGACAAGTCTTGTCCTACCCAGTGCAATGCGGTAGATCATAGGCTCAGAACAATGGTAGACCTGAGTTCA
This sequence comes from Macrotus californicus, assembly GCA_007922815.1. Lineage (NCBI taxonomy): Eukaryota > Metazoa > Chordata > Mammalia > Chiroptera > Phyllostomidae > Macrotus > Macrotus californicus. The sequence continues at coordinate 2,444 of VMDR010037914.1, read as the reverse complement.
ATTCCACATCATCATCTCTTTGTTGAGCTTAAATTTCCTCTCCATAAAACTGGGGTTATATCTCCTTTTCTCACCGTACTTCTGTGGGGATAAAATGAGGTGGTGTCTATGAAAGTGCTTTGTAAGACCTCCAGTCAAGATAGGCAGACATGGCTCACCACTTCCACAACCACACCAAAATTACAGCTAAAATGTAGAACAACCATCACTCTGAACCATCAGAAATCGAGTTGAATGGAAGTCTGAAAATTACAGAACTAAAGAAACCACATCCATTCAGACTGGCAGGGGAGGCACAGATGTGGCACAGGCTGGTCCCACACCAACATGTGGTAGATAAAAATTTAGGAGGGACATCTTGGGAGCAAGGAGTCCCAGATCCACACCAGGCTACCAGCCCAGGATTCCAGTGCCAGGAAGATAAATCCCCACAACTTTTGGCTGCAAAAACTAGTAGGGATTGAGTTGGTGAAAGAAAATGCTAGAGCCTCAAGTTCTTCTATTGAAAGAACTCAAACATGGACTCACCTACTCAGAGTCACTCCCTCTGAGCTCCAGCACTGGGGTAGCAGCTTGAAAGGCATCAGTGGTATACAGGGAAGAACAGAAGTGTCTGGCAGCAGGGCGAGCAGAGGCCATTGTCCCTTTGCTAAACTCTCCTCTGACAGAGCTGATAAGCTGGTGCCATATCTGAGACTCCATCAACCTGGATAACACTGTTTGACCTGCCTTGGAGATCCCTAGAGACTCTGCCCCATCCATTTTATGGGGCCCACCCAAAATGCTTTTCCATGTGAATGGTTGGACTTGGCTCATGCTTCACAATCTCCTAAATCCTATCAAACAAGCAACAGCTGCCCTCAGTGAACCCCAGGCCCAGCACTAGTGGACCAGATTAGATCCACAACATATCTTCACCTGGGAATCTCAAAGCCCAGCACAAGTAGCAGCCACCTCAGTTTGCTTTATAGTTCAGGCATGGTACCGTAGGCAAAACACAGGAGGGAGCTGAACTTGGCCTGCACCATCCGGAAAACCCCAGGGTCAGCACACCCAGTGGACAGCTACAGACCACACTGGAGCACCATCACCCCACCCCTACACAGCTGATCCTCCACGGAGGGCAGAGGTTGGTGGTCAGTGGTCACAGCCAATCCTTGCAGATGACTGGCCTGGGTAAATCCCTCCCATTGATCTGCCAATAGCAACCAAGGCTCAACTACAAGAGGAGGGTGTATGCAGACCACACAAAGGGCACATCTCAAGTACACAGCTTGGGTGATAGGGGAGGCTGTGCCACTGGACCCTAAAGGAGACCTACTACATTAGGCCATGCTACCAAGACATGGAGGCAAAGCAGCTCTACCTAATACATAGAAACAAACGCAGGGAATGTCAAAATGAGGAGACAAAGAAACATGGCCCAAATGAAAGAACAGATAAAAACTCCAGAAAAAGAGCTAAACAAAATGGATATAAGTAATCTATCAGATGCAGAGTTCAAAACACTGGTTTTAAGGATGCTCAAGGAACTTAGTGAGGACCTCACCAGTGTAAAAAAGATGAAGTCAGAAATGAAGTCTACACTAATTGAAATAAAGAGCAATTTACAGGGAAAAAACAGTGGAGTGGATGAAGCTGAGAACCAAATCAATGATTTGGAACATAAGAAGGCAAAAAACAACCATACAGAACAAGAAAAAAGAATACAAAAAAATGAGGGTAGTATAAACAGCCTCTGGGACAACTTCAAGGGGTCCGACATTCCCTTCATAGGGGTGCCAGAAGGAGAAGAGAAAGAGCAGAAACTGGAAATCTATCTGAAAAAATAGTGAAAGAAAACTTCCCTAATTTGGTGAAGGAAATAGACATGCAAGTCCAGGAAGCACAGAGTCCCAAATAAGATGGATGCAAAGAGGCCTACTCCAAGACACATCATAATTAAAATGCCAAAGGTTATAGATAAGAGATAATCTTAAAAGTAGCAAGAGAAAAGAAGTTAGGTACCAGATGGTTGCCAGGTGGGAAGAGAGGGGATTAAGAAGTACAAATAGGTAGTTACCAAATAGCCATGGAGATGTAAAGTACAGTATAGGAAATGTAATAGCCAAAGAACTTATACGCATGACCCATTGACATGAGCAATTGTGGGGGGGCTTGCCTTAGGGAGTAGGTGATTTGGGGTGGAAGGGAGCAAAGGGGGAAAAATGAGGACAACTGTTATAGCAGAATCAATGAAAAAAATAAAGTGCTTTGTAAATAGTAAAATAATGTGAAAGGATAATGCATTATTAGCACATAGACATATATGGAGACAAATTGGTTCAGATTTAGTTTTTCCCATTATTTTGATTCAGGTTTTCTTACCATGACAGAGTTCTGCTCTTTTAAATAACTTTGTATTATCAAAATTCAACTTAATTCAAGACACATTGACCTCTGGC
>VMDR010037913.1:0-10115 GCA_007922815.1 Macrotus californicus | reverse complement strand
TGGCAGCAGAGGGTGCTTACACCCTCCCACATCCATATCAGCATTACAACTAAACTACAGAATGACCATCATCCAGAACTGCCTGAAATTCAACTGAGCAGAAGTCCTACAACTAAGGATATAAAGAAGAAGCCATGTCAAGAAAAGTAGAAGTGGAGACACAGAATGCACTGATCCCATACCCACATGTGGCAGTTAAAAATTGAGAGAGATATTTCAGCTGCAAGGTCTCTCCTGAGGAGTGAGGGGTCCCAGCCAATCCCAGGCCCTTCTGTCAAGAGTTCCAGGGCTGGAAAGAGAAGTCCCATAATTTCTAGCATTAAAAACAAGTGGAGTTGTGGCCAAGTGAGACAAAAGTCTCCTGGAGCCCAAGGTGTTCCTATTAAAGGGCGTGTGCACAGAATTCCAGTGCTGGAAAGAGAAGTCCCATAATTTCTAGCATTAAAAACAAGTGGAGTTGTGACTGAGTGTGACAAAAGTCTCCTGGAGCCCAAGGTGTTCCTATTAAAGGGCATGTGCACAAACTTACATGGACTCACTTGCTATGAGCTTCAGCACAGAGGCAGCAGCTTGAAAGATGCCCAGGACATACAGAGAAAAACTGAAGTGTCTGGCATCTGGACAACAACTAGAGGAGTAGTATTCTGTCAGACAGAAGTGCTGGTAGAGGTCATTGTTCCTTTGCTGAACCCTCACCCCACAGAGCCTACAGGTGGGCACCATATCTGAGTTTCCATTAACCTGGCTAACCTTGATCTCCCTGCCCTGGTGGATCCCTGAGACCCCACCCCACCCAACATGTGGGCCCACCCAGGCTGTTTCCAGTGGCTTTTCCATACAAATGGCCTCTCTTGGCTCATGCTGCTGACATTCCTAAAATCTTTCAAAGGTTCACAAACCCCAAACAAGGAACATCTGGCCTCAGCATGCAGGCCTTGTACCTCTTGCTAAATGTCCTGGCACTAGTGGCCAGCCAGCCCTGGTTCACAGCTTGTTCTCTCCCAGGCAATATACAAGCAGCAGCAGTCAGCAGATTATGATGTAGCTCATGGTGGGTGGCCCTGGGCAGGGTACATGTGGCAACTGACCTTGGTTGTACCTCCTGAGATGCCCCAGAGTTAGCACACCCAGTGTACAGCTTCAGACCATGCCAAAGCAGCACCCAACCACCTCCATAATCAACACACCTAAGAGGCAGACTCAGCAGGCACCAGAGCCCAACTTAAGTCCCGTTCTATGGGGTCAGCCCCTATGCATCAGATCCTATGCTACGTTCACTACCAGTTCTCACAGCTAATCAGCCTGTGGATGAATCCTTCCCATTGAGGTACCCAAAGCAATCAACTACAAGAGGAGGGTGCACACAGTCCATCTAGGGGGTGCACCTGGAGCACCCAGCTTGAATGACTAGGGAGGTTGTACCACTGGACTCTATAGGACACTTACTATATAACAGTACTCTATCAAGTCTGGGAGATGTAGCAGCTCTCCCTGATACATGGAAACAAACACAGGGAGGTGGCCAAAATGAGGAGACAAAAAAAAAGTCCAAATGAAAGAACAGAACAAAAATCCAGAAAAGGAACTAAATAAAATGGAGACAAGCAATCTATCATATGCAGAATTCAAAACACTAGTTATAACAATGCTCAGTGAACTGAGGGGAAGAGTAGATGGATAGTGAAAACTTCAACAAAGAGATAAGAAACATAAAAATGGAGATAGAAAACAAAAAAAAACAACCACTCAAAAATGAATTATACACTAACTGAAATGATGAATACATTACAGGATATCAACAATATAATAAATGAAGCAGAGGGTCAGATCAGTGATTTGTAAGATAAGGAGGCAGAAAACAATCAGAACAGCAAAAAGAAAAAACAATCCCAAAAAATGAGGATAGTGCAAGGAGACTCTGAGACAACTTCAACAACTTCAAGCATACCAACATTCACATCATGGGGATGCCAGAGGGAAAAGAGGGAGAACAAGTAATGGAAAACCTGTTTGAAAAAATAATGAGTGAAATCTTCCCTAACCTGGTGAGGGAAATAGACATATAAGTACAGGAAGCACAGAAAGTTTCAAACAAGATGAACCTAAAGAGGCCCATCGTCAAAAGACATCATAATTTAAATGCCAAAGGTTAAAGACAAAGAGAAAATCTTAAAAACAGCAAGAGAAAGCAGTGTAGTACCTACAAGGGAGCTCCCATAAGACTGTCAGCTGATTTCTCAACAGAAACTTTACAGACCAAAGGGGATTGGCATGAAATAGTCAAGATGATGAAAAGCAAGGACCTACAATCAAGTCTACCCTAATCAGTAAAGCTATCATTTAGAATCAAAGGAGAAATAAAGAGCTTCCCAGACAAGAAAAACCTAGAGGTCATCACCACCAAACCAGTGTTACAAGAAATGTTAAAGGGTATTCTTGAAGAAGAAGAAAAAAAGATAAAAAAAATATGAGTAATAAAATGGCAATAAATACATAGCTATTATACATTAAAAAATACTTTTCCTTGTTCTACTGACATTTTCAATGACAGCAAACTGATGGATACCTAGAATAACCTACTGTGGTTCTAGAGTATTTTAATTCATCAGACAACTTTCCCATCATTATTTTTTAAACTCTCATGTCACTCGTACTGGAAGGAGAACCTTATGGCCTCCATTTTAGAGAAGGGGAAACTAGAGTTCACACTGGGAAAGAGGTAACTAGTCAGCCAATTCCAGAACTGATACTACTCAAATTACATGAAACCCAACAGAAGAGGTGTGAAGGGGGGAACTGGGAGGTAAAATGAACTGTGACTGTGTTTTGTGAAAAATACTTCTTATTCATAGCTTTGACAAATGATATAAACACCTTGCACATCTTGTTCCTTTTAATCTTTTGACTAAGCCAGACCTTTGGACTGGGCTAAAAACCAACATTGTTTTACAAATAATTGTTTGTACAACCAGCAGGAAAGCAGACATTCTCACCAAAGGACTGCTTCCAGAGTCTCTATCAGAAGACGGAATTAGTAACCCATCATATACAGCTTGTTAGCAGCAAAAGAAATTCTTTTCCTAGAAAAGAAATTATTCCTTTCCTTTTCTCATTAAAACACCCTGCTCTCTCCTTGCAATTAGGACATTATTTGGGTTTCTGCCTGAATCTTGTCCCCAAATTTCAATTCTTTGATCCTAAATAAACACTTTTGCCTCTCAAAAAAAGGGGGGAAAGAAAGGAAGAAGGAGAAAAGAAGAGAAGAGAAGAGAAGAGAAGAGAAGAGAAGAGAAGAGAAGAGAAGAGAAGAGAAGAGAAGAGAAGAGAAGGAAGGAAAGAGGAAGAGGAAAAAAATACAGAAATCAACTTTCAACATAAATTTGAAAAGTTTTCCCAAACATTGATTCTTTGCTCTTAGAACAGGTCAAATGTAAATTCTTAGACTGACTTTGACACTCCAAGCCCTTTCATTTATATTAGTGCCTGGGTGGCTATGCAAGTGATTAAGACTACATAGCTCATAGTTTGGTGACATGCAACAGGAGTTGTATAAATTGTTTATTTCCTGTTCCCCCAAAGCAACACAATTTCTGGAACTACTATGAATACAGAAAAGTGGTAATGATGATAGTATTGTCAAGAAGCTGAGGAGTGGGTGTCATTGGTGTACAAAGGCCACTTCTAATAGGTAAACCTAATTCACTCATATGATATGGGTTTCAGTGACTCAAACAAAGGAGAAACAACAAGCAATGTTACAAAATATTCCACCCATCTTGACAGAGACCAAAGAAACAAAGCATAGTGATTTATAGTCCATGAACACATACTTTAGAAAAGTAGTCTTACGGTATTGTTCCACAGTTTTAGTTTTATTTTCATTCTATCTGGGCATAAAACCACACATGAAAGGCACAAAATTGATTGCAGCTAAAACAATTGACTAGAAAGATAGGATAATCAGCTTCCCTTTAAAATTGTTGTATTCTCTATGCGTTAACTTTTAGGAGCTCTGCAAACCAGAAAGACCGTGATACCGTTGCTTTCAAATTTCTGATTTTTATTTCCATTGGCAATAAGAAATATATTTGAAACCAAGAAAATAAGGAAGACGGGAAGTGGACTGGTCTTAAGATTTTATGGCAGATAATGCCATTTGGTTACCGGCTGGCATTTGTAAAAGTTCACAGAGAGAGACTTGTGTGATTGTCAGACCTCACCATTATGACTATTATTTTAGACAATCGCACACTAGAGAACAGAGCAGAGAAGCAGTTTGAAGCATGCCCAGTGGTAGCTGAGAGGGAAGGAAGGAAAACAAGTTCTGCCTCTTCTCTCTAAACTAGGAACAAAACACACCTCACATGAGTGATAGAAGGTCATCTCCCACATGATATATTGATTTAACTTTGCTGGTATTTGTTTTATAATTATCCCATTTATTTGATATCCTTTCCTTTTTCCAGAACTCTGAATCCCTTATTGAAGCTTTGTTCACCTGGTTTGTTTGAACACCACCACTAGGACCCAAAGTAAACACTCCCTAATGGGCTTTTCCATCCTTTGGCAATGAAATGCCCACATCCTTTCTAGGCTATGTCTTTAATTTTGGAATTAATTTAACATCTGGAAACGAAGCTATTTGATTTGTTTTGCCTTGAAAAGTAGTTCTTGCAGTGTGAAGATGACACTGCTCTTATGAGGACAGAAATCCACTGAGCAGCTCTGTGTCATGGAGTGACAGATCTGTTTGTCATGAGCCACCAGAAGCAAAGCACATGCTAAGTGCTTGTGACCCTCATCCAAATAACTTAGACTTATACTTCCCTCACTATGTGTACAAAAATTCTCACTGCCTATTAAATCCTCTCTGACACCTGCTTTCCAGTAACTACCTTGAGGCAACTTTTCTCAAAGTTAAAAAATGCAGTATAATTTCACCCAACATTGTTTATTTGAGGATGTTTACTTATTTATTTATCTTGCTTCATAGATGGAATGATAATGGAGGTTAGAAGCAACCTTGGAAATGTTTTTAAATGAAGATGATTAAATACTTCAAGGTTGACAGTGAAACAAGCTGCATCAGGATACAAAGTAGATGATTTTTTCAATTCAGTCATGATAAAGTGGTTTATAAGGTTCTGCTTGGAATCACCTAACCAGATGATCAGTCAAATCCAGAATTTCCTTCATTTATCTCAACCTCCTTTTCACTCTGGTTTGTTTATGCTCCCTGCTCGGTTATACTACTATTACTTGGGACTGTTACTCAGAGGGGTCAAAGAGCAGTAGGGTACTGGGTTCAGACTTCTCAGCTGTACACAATTTCCATTCGCAATCTCTATATGGATTTGGAGATTGGTGACATTTAACTCTTTTTATCTTCTGTTGTTATTATTTCACCTTCTAGAAAAACAAACTGCAAATTATAGCATTAAAAGGTAAATTTACATCTTTATTTCTTCCACCTTCGGTGAGGGGAAGTGCATGTATGTAGACACATCATATGACTCAAGATTTAAGTTTCCAACCCTATTCCTGAGGTTGTGGAGCAATATTAATGCCATTTTTCCTTTTTTTGGAGACTTTATATTACTGAAAGAGACACTGACAGTAATACTCCTCAGAGGTACAGGGAAGGAGAGCAGTGGCTTACCCCTCACTCATCTTCCCTGTAAATCCCAGAAAAAAGGAGCATGACACGGGCAGAGAATGGAGACCACTACTGACTGGCTCAAGATTTACCAAGAAAATAAGACTCTACTGCAAGAACTTTACTTTAAATCCCCTTCACTTATTCTTTACATCTTTTCTTCATATAAGCAACATATAGATAAATAAAAGTCCACAAAATACCCCAAATATCTCCCTCTCCAACCTCCTAACACCCCAACACTGCAGCAAAACACAATAATTACTGAATACTATACAATAACTAAGAATACTTAACTGATCCTAATAAGCAATTTAGGAGTTCAAAATGGTCTCCCTTGCAATGAAGTATTTAAAAACAGAAAGTATGACCATTTAGTAAAATGGCATTTAAGAATAATTGTGACCTCAGAATGTCATATTTCCTGCTTCCATGTGCACTTTAGAAAAATAAACTTTAAAGGAAACTGAGCCAGATTCTCTTCCTTTGAACTCCACAGGATCTCTCACTGGAAGAAACCACTGACAATAAGGTGGCTCTTAATTCTTAAAAGAATTCTCCAATTCTCATGATTTTGGTGGCACATTTTTTGGTTCTGCACTAATACCAATCAAGTGCCAGTTCACACTGAAGAAAAATAAATAACTTCTTTGAAATAAAACTTGAACTCTGTTTCCACAAAACCTCAAATGCATTAAAATAGTTTCTTATAAATTATGTATGTGAGTCTCTCTATAATCTCGGTTCAATTTTCCTCCCATGTGCTCCATTCTCTCCTGTACGTCCTCCACCTGAGTGGTTATTAAAACTTGTCTTTTCACTTGTCCGCCAGTCCCTCTTGTCTCCAGCACCCTAGACTGTAAGTTTCCCCACGGCAAACACCTTACAGATCTGTTTTTACTGCTGTATATCCTGCACTTTCCACAGAGCATAGCACATAACCATGACCCAATTATTTTTTTAATTGTTAAATTAATGTTACCACATTATTCTTTATTTGCTAGTTTATACCCCTAATAAGACTAACTTTTTGAGGATAATGTAAGTGTAATATAGATCTTTGTCTTGTACAGTACCTGGGATAGCATAAAAATGGAACAAATTAAGGTGTTAACTAATTTTTTACTCAAACATGATGTATGTATAGCCCATGTGAGAACACAGATATGGTTCCAAATAACTGTTGGTTAAATGTATTAAAAGTCAAAAAAAGTCAGAACATTTCACAAGTATATGGTAAATGCAAGACAAATGTGCAGGTGTGTATATTTGCTCAGGGATGGTTCTTTACTATTTATGTTCCTTTTTTGAGTCATAACTTAAAGTTGAAAATCCTAAAACTTCCACTCAAGATTATCTCATTCTCCTCCATAAAATATTTTAATTTTTAACACTCTTCACTACCAAAACATTCTTCCTAACGTCTGGCCTTCATTCTATTTATTAGTGGAGATGGCCAACATTTCATAAATGAAAGTCATTCTTCAGTCTATTCAAAAGTAAATTCTCCCTTTATTTTGACCTTCCTTGACAGTTCCCCTATCATGTCATCTGATATACTCTGCATTGTCTCCATGTTATTTATGTCCCATTATAGATAAGGCACACTTAGCTTTTAAAAGGTTTCATAAATTAGAGTAATCCCCTACATGTATTATACTTCATAGTCTCAAATTGCTTCCATATCTCATTCGGCTCCTGAAGACTCTTATAATTATGGATTGAATTGTGCTCCCCTCAGAAAAGATATATATGACTCCTAACTCCCAGTACCTCAGAATGTAACCTTATTTGGTAACAGGATCTTTATAGAGGTAATCAAGTTAAAATGAATGCATTAGAGTGGGACTTAACCCTATATGACTGGTGTCCTTACAAAAAAAACAAAGGAAATTTGGATTGGACACAGAGACAGGCACACAGGGAGAATGCCATGTGAAAATAAATGCAAAGGTGAAAACAAGGCCACCTCACATCAAACAGCAAAGAGTGCCAGCATATCACCAGAAGCTGGGAGAGAGGCATATAACAGATTCTCCCTCACAATCTCAGAAGAAACCAAACACATTGATATCTTGATGTTGGTATCAGACTTCTAGCCTTCAGAACTGTGAATTAAATTTCCATTGTTTAAGTCACTCACTTTTTTGTACTTTGTTACAACAGCCCTAGAAAACTAATACAATAGTCCTAAGAAATGGGGAAAATCCATGTTTGGACAATGCACACAGAGGAGCAACTGAACAAAGGTGATGCTCTTTTAATGAAAGCCACCAATAAAGCAAAGAGAGTCACTGGGTCCAGTTCACAGAAGAGGAGGCTTTAGTTTAGAGAAGAAAATTACTTTCTTGGAGCCTGAGGTAAAGATAAAGAAGTATTAATTATAATAATCATGTTGATGATAGTATTTAACATTTATTAAAGAAGCACTCTATGTCTGGCATAATTAGCTGTCACTTAATGCATGGAAAGTGCTTACAGAGTAGGATGACCAATTTTATATGTCAATTTAGACAGTGTTTTGGGGTGAGATTTACATTTAAATCAGTAAAATTTGGGTAAAGCAGATTGCCCTCCATAATGTGAGTGGGCCTCATCCAGTTGAAGACCTGAAGAGAACAAAAAGGCTAACCTTCCCAAGCAAGAGGGAATTCTGCTGTAGACTGCAATCAGAATCATACTGGATCATCTGCTCTCCTGGATCTCTAGCATACCAGCCCACCCTGCAAATTATGGATTTACCTGCCTTCCTAATCATGTAAGCCACTTCCTTGTAATAAATAAGGATGTACATACCTACAGATTGATAAATAATATAGATATAGATGATATGGATACGATACAGATATAGACATAGACGTTTCCTGCTGGTTTTGTTGTTCTGGAAAACCCTGACAAATTCACTATTAAACACTCAATGAATGTTAGATATCATATTTCTGAGCTGTGTTAAGATGAGGATAATTCGTTATACTGATGAGCATAACATTATCAAAAGGTTAAGTAAATTGCCCAAGATCACATTGTTATTAATGTCACACAGTGAGGATGCCAACCACGTCAGCCTGATCCCAATGTACACATTTCTTCCACTATATACTGCTACCTGAGAGTTGAAATTGTGGATAAAGTAGAACATGAACTTATTTCCAAGGGTATAGAATGGGTGAAATGAGGAACTCAAGGGACATAGACAGCAGTGTGGTGACTGCTGGGGCTTGAGAGTAGAAGGGGACTAAATGGTAGTGAAAAAAATTACAATAACTGTTTTGAATTTTAGCACAATGGATTCATCCAAACATACATTAGCCTGGACTACCAAGCTAATCCATTCAGTGTCCATTATGTAGAAAAACTTCCCCTGACACCTCTTTGCACACATTTAAACATATTTCAATCTGTCATTGATTATTTCCACACTACAAAGTAAGCGTGTCACTACAGACACATGAGCCAAGCTCAGTATACATCTCTGGCATGTGGGCTTGTATAACATTTCATCCCAGCATAGCAGAGACTTATGCAATCCCCAGAAAACAGCAAGCCACGTGTGAAATTATCATGGTTTTACAATACTTTACCATGCTTGCTCAATAATAAGGTGACATTGATTATAAGACTCACATCAGCTTAATAATAGCCTTTCCAAAAAGAAATGTTACATTAAATATACAGTTTTTTAAGGAAATTTTTAGTATTATATACCTATTCATAAAATTACCCACCACTTTCTTGTTCAGTATCATAATTAAAGTTTTCTCTAAGCCTTCTTCACATTCAATTCAAAAACATTCTTTTGAATCACTCTTGGCTATTCACAGCTGAGTAGGGTTTACATTCTTAACACCTTCACCTGTAGGACAGGCTGTATAATTTCAAAGAAGAGTGAAGTGCTGAGCTTGGGCAATTTCTACTTTAATTACAGTGTGTGGTATGCCCAACAAACTTCAGAGTAAATATTAACCATCTCTTTCAAAATTAGACCACAGAATAATCTTTCTCAAGAAATTTCAAGCAAGAAACTAGTTAGCCCTGACGATGTGGCCCAGTGGGTTGGGCGACGTCCTGCAAACGGAAGTCACTGGTTTGATTCCCAGTCAGGGCACATGCCTGGGTTGCAGGCCAGGTCCCCAGTCGGGAGGGAAAGAGAGGCAACAAATCAATGTTTCTCTCACATGTTGATATTTCTCTCCCTCACTTTCTCCCTCACTTCCCCTCTCTCTAAAAATAAATAAATAAAATCTTCAAAAAAAAAAGAAACCGAGGTTAGAAGTCAACCTTGTGGGGTGCAACCAATGCAAATAATTTAATTGAGGTCACAGGAATATATTCCTCCTATGTATTGCTAAATCCCATATTATAATTTATTCCTGGGTCTGAGAGATGACAAGTTTATTTCTTTGAAGCTCTAATTGGCTTTAATTAAGCAACTATGAATCAGGCAACATCCCATCTAGCA
>VMDR010037912.1:0-10109 GCA_007922815.1 Macrotus californicus | reverse complement strand
TTGTTGGCTATTCTTCCATTTAGAATGAGGTGTAGCTCTCTGAACGACCCATTTTCAGAGAGATATGAAATAAAGGTAACATTTTAAATTTATATTAATTTATTCTCTATGTATATGACCTCCTTCATGTCTGAAGACATTCACTCTCAGGGTAGAGAAGTTCATCTTCTAAAAGCAAGACTGTAAAGGAAGAGTTAATATTCAGCCTAGAATACCCCAAATAATATTTTTTATTCTGCAAAAGATAAAAGACTTAAAAGTCAAGCTTTGTTAAAGAGAAAACAATTTTCTACCATCCCTATCTTTCTCCTGTTATCATACTGTGAAGCAGGTGGATGGAGATCATGAGTGTTCTCCATAGAACAGGAAAAATATTTATTTCACCTATTACCTAGGCCAGGAATTGTTTTCCTTTATTAGTTTTATGTTGAAATAATTGTATATGTAGAGAAGATCTACACTATAGTTCAGTGAGTTTTTATATACCCTTTACCCAGCTTTGCATAATGTTAACACTTTACATAAACTTGATGCAATGGCTGGCATTAAGAAACTAACATTGGCACAAAGCTCAGACTTTATCTGGATTTCCCCATTTCTTTGCTGTTTCCTTTCTTCTCCAGGGTCCAATCCATGATACCACGTTGACTCTAGTGCGTGCATCTCCTTCAGGCTATGACGATTCTTGGTCTTTCCTTATCTTTCATCATCTTGATAGTTCTGAAGAGAACTGGGTAAATATTTTGTAGAATGTCCCTCAATTTGAATTTATGACACATTTTTTCTTGTGATTAGATTAAATTGATAGGTTTTTGGGGAGACTATTAAAGAAGTGGTATTAAGCTATGAATGTTTATCCTTAAGGTATAAGGATAAACTATGGAGGAAATAAAAGGCAGAAGATTGTTTCTTTGGTCCCAAGAGATGGTAGAGAGAGACAGGAGTCTGAAGTGGGGTAAGCAGGTAAGACGATATTCGGGTTCTGGTTTTCAATACTTTCTCCACACACACATTTTGGGGCCTAATCTTCAGGGGAAGGACAGCTTTGTAACATCTAGATAAATAAAGAGTGACCAGAGGCCACTGGGTTAGTGGCTCACTTTCCCAGATTTAGGCTCTAAGCAGAGTGTCCTGGCAAATGTTTAACACCTGGAGTTAGGGAGCTGGAGGTGAGGGTGTGTGGAGCCCTGATTCATAATGTTTGCTCATTTCCCTGGTGGAAATGCTCCTACCTTGGCTGACTTGAAGCTATCAACATAACATTGCTGAATGGAGTCAGAAAGAACTGCATGGAGGTGCACTATTATATAGTCCTTTTACCACACACATATAATAAATTTAAATAATAGTAAAATATGGTGAAATAAATAGGAAGTGATGACTTTGAGTATTAATTGTCTTAGCATTTAATATAATTTGTTTAGATATTTATTTACATTATTTAATTTTTAATAATGGCTGTGTTTAATAACTGAAGCGCAACATTTCTGAAAAATTAACAATTGGCTAGTTATGAACTCTCTCCAGTCCTCCACTGCATCTAGGGGATTCTGACCATTTGGCTCAGCAGCACCACATCCCATATGGCTCAGAAGTAACAGCACAGAGCCAGTAGCCAAAGGTGGGTAGACAGGCCAGACTTAGAAAGCATTCCTGTCTCCTCACGGCCTTTGTGTGAGAGGCAGGAGTCTTCAGAGTTTCTCACATTCCCAGTAGCACTACTGGTGGACTAGCCGAGGTCTAGGAACAAGTAAAGAGGCCATGGGAGATGGAACTTTGATTCCAGGGAAAATGTTCAGGTCTATGGCAATAATAGTGAGGGCCCCACAACATCATCCCAAAAGATCAGATGGGATCTGGTTAGATTTCAGGGGTCCCAATTCCAGGGAGACAAATCCAGCTCCTCTAAAGAGGAGACCACTGGCTGTCCAGAAGATAGTGCATGATCCAAGGATGCTACGAAGATGAAATAATACCCCCTTCAGATACCCCAATGCTACCTTGGGAAAGAGAAGGAAGAATAAGGTAGAGAATCTGGGAAAGAGAAAGTCATAAACAATATTACTCAAAATATGGCCCATAGACCAGTGCCAGTCTTCAAACTGTTACTGGTCTGAGGTAAGATAAATATAGATAAGAATTTGTGTTGAAATTTTATTGTAAATTGGCATTGCCATGATGTCCTAGCATGTGACCAGTGGCCTTGTCTTGTTGAATGGAATATAGACAAGTTCAAGTGTGTTGAACTACCATGGCTCATTGCTTCAGGCACAAGATGTACACTGGTCATAAACAGGAAGGCCATGTATTGATTTATGATTGGAAAGTCAATCAATTTGAGAAACATTAATCTAAAAGACTTTTGAAACCACCACCTATTTTGAATAGTTTGAATCAGAGCTTGTCAAAATGTGATCCTTGGAACTACAATATCAGGATCACCTGGGAGCTCCTTAGAAATGCAAACTCGAAGTCCCTACCTGATGTACCTAATCAGAAACCCTTAAGGTGGGCCCAGCAATCTGTTTAAATGTGCCTTCTAGGTGATTCTGCTTCCTGTTTAAGAGCCACTGGTAGGAATCTTTAAGTGAAAGAACTACGTTCAAGCTGGAAGAAAATAAAATACTACTAAGTGCAAATCATCCCCACTAGAATGCAGAGCTGGAGTCTGTGAATCTAGACCAGGTAGAAAAAAAAGGAAGAAAATGAAACTTTCTTTGCGCATCTGGGTGATATGCAAGCGAGTGAGGACAAGAGGCAAAAGCTGAATACTCTGAGTGGATGATCAATTTTTATTTTTCTCTACATTGCCAAATACAACTCATTTCCCAGCACACATCAGCATGGTTTTTTTCCCCTACCAAAACAAGGTCACACTGATAGGTACAGAAGAGTATTTCTCTAGCTTTACTCTCACCACCCAATTGCTGGATTTCTGGCTGCCCTCCCATTCCCTATAATCACTGCAATTAATAGTTCAGAAGGCACTTCTTGGATACTTTGTGTCATTTGTCTTTATGTAATCTTTCCCAATGCAAGGTTGATATGGCTTTGGCTTAGAATCTGGCCGACCTGGACATCAGCCATATCACAGCCAGGAAATTCTCTTTGCTGCCTATCAGAGCCCACCCAGGGCTCACAGGATCTTCGAAGACAGTCTGTCTCAAACTGACACGTGCAGACAGTCACCTGAAGCTCTTGTTCTCCTGCAGGTGTGATCCTGCAGGTCTTGGGTGGGCCTGAAGAGCTGCCCTTCTAACAAGCTCCCAGGTGATGCTGATGTCGTCAGTCCACAGACAGTATTTTGAGAAAGAAGTTTTAAAGCAGTGGTTTTTCTGCTTTCACCACATGTTCCTCCCAGGTCTTGAACACCGGTAAATGAGTATAGTTGTAGGGTAACTAACTGTCTTGGTTTGACAAGGATTGTCCTGAACATCCTGTCTCCTTGGAAACCCCACTGTCCTGGACAAACCCAGCAGCTGGAAACCACTCTAAACAGCCCTGATCCTGTTTCTCCCGGACTCTGTCCCCAACTGGCCTTTGGGTAGTTGTTTCTTGACTCTTCCTTCTTTTAATATAAATGTTCTCCCTTGAGGCTCTTCATTTCTCCTCCACTGCATGCCCTCTCCTTTGAAAGAACTGTCTCCATCAGCCCTAGACACAGCTGCATTTGCAGCCTGTGTAGTTAGCCGTGTTTATGAGGAGCTGTCCATTTAACTCGCTTTGGAAGGTTCCACTTACTCTTTTCCCACAGCTGGTCAGGACTGAGAGGTCTCTCTGAGATTGGTTGGGCCCATATTTAATGGTTCACTCATGTACTTTCATATAAATATAATCATTCCACCTGGTCTCTGTAGACCAAGCAAGTCTCCCCAGTACCTGGGAGCAATGCCTTCTCTGCTTTGCCTCTTGGGTAATGATGTGGATATTATCTGGAATTAGGAAAAACCAAAATCTTCAACTCCGGGGCTTGGAAAATGCACTGTGTTTTCCAATATTTACAGTCATTCTCTCTTTGGTGAAGCCATACATTTTTTTAGGCACAATTTCATGCCTCATCATCCCACAAATAGAGTTCTGATTATGTTCACACACAAATAAAACCTTCAATAACACTGACTTTACAGGAGAATAATTTCAAAATTCCCCATGTTAGTACAAAGTCATGGATCTCAAAACTTTCATATGCATCAGAGTCACCCAGAGAAGGATTGCTAAAGCACAGATTGCTGGCCCTACTGCCAAGTTTCAGAATCACTAGGCCTGGGTAGGGGCCCACTAGCTTGCATGACTAACAAGTTCCCAGGTAATACTGATGCTGCTTGTCCATGAACCACTCTGAGAACCCCTGGCCTACTGGACCCATTCCATGTAGCCTCAGATCACATTCCCAACACCCAGCTATAGTACAAGTTTTCAAAGACAATCCTAAATTCCTTGTGCATATGTACGCTTTCCTAATCCATGCCTTTGCTTTGTTTCATTCGTTTATTCGCTCATTGTCTTAGTCTGCTCAGACTGCTCTAACAAAATACCATAAACTGGGTGGTTTAAACAACAGACACGTATTTCTCACAGTTCTGGAGCCTGGGAAATCCAAGATCAAGGTCCCAGTCATTTCAGGGCTTGGTGAGGCCTTCTTGTTGGCTTGCCGATGGCCACCTTCTCACTGTATCTTCACATGGTGGAGAGAAGAAGTGCTGGTGTCTCTTCCTCTCTTTGTAAGAACACTAATTCCAAACAGGTTCCACCCTCTTGACTTCATCTAAACCTAATTACTTCCCAAAGGCAATTACCTCCTAATGCCACCACATGGAGGACTGGGTCTTCCACAGATGAAGGATACAGATATTCAATCCATAACACTCATGGATTCATTCATTCAATGGTCCATCATCTCATAAAACTTTTTTTCCAGCTTTATTGAGGTACAATTGACAAGTAAAAACTATAAATATTTAAGGTTTACAATGTGATTTTTTAAAAATACTTCAGCAAACATTTTTTAAAGACTAACAGGACTGGCTTTGTCAAGTGCCCTCAGGAAGTTCATGACATGACATGAGGGAAGAGAGAAAAAAATATATTCTTTTGATGGTTTTTAAAGAGCTTCCATGTTCAAGCTCCCATTTGAACTTCTCCAGAGCCCTGAAAGACCGACAGGGCAGAGAGCACTTTACACATTTCACTGACGACGAGATTGAAGTCCAGGCAGAGTAGTTAATCAAGGTGATGCCAACTCAGGTGTCTTCAGCCCCAGGTCAATGTTTTGTTTTGTTTGTTTTTCTTTCGGTCATACTCCTTCAGTCTTGGCTCATTCTATCCTCACTCATCCAAATCGTATCCCTCCTTTAAAACCCAATCCAACACTACCTCCTCCAGAAAGCCTTCCCTGATAATCCTAGTTAAAATAATTTTTCCTTCTTATAAACTAATATATATTTTGTTTTGTCTCTCTACTGGCATTTTTAAAAAATACGACCTCACTTTCTAAACCTCAGTCTCCTTGAGAATAGAATCCATAATTTGCTCTCCTTTTGATCTCCCACACCACTTAGCACTTAACTCATAGTAGATGTTCATTAAAGCACTGAGAACTGAGAAAACATAAAAGGTGGAAAGACGGGAATTTCACCTATTCTGAGTCAACGATCATATTCACAAGATAATCAATAAAGAATATACAGAAGATGAAAGCAGAGTTGTGTGATATCTCTTTACTTTCCTTCTCTATAAATAAATAGGGGTGGGGAGAAATAAATTAATTAAAGTGATTATTGGATACCAGATGTTTTATGTTATGATATTTTGCTTTAATAACCTAATAGAAAAATACTGTTCCTCCCATTTTTAAGTGGAGATACTGAAGCCCAGAATTGTTTAGAAACTTGCCCAACTTCAGAAATTGATGCCATGTTTAGAGAGGGGACCAAACCCAATTCCATTTAACCTCATTTGGCAACATGAACGTACGAAACCACCTCCAACTGTACCATGAAAATAAATCGTCCAGCGTTTATTCCCATAAGAAATTAGTTCGTTGTATAGTAATAATCTTGAGAATATCATTTATAGAAATAATCTTGAGATCATCTTTTAGTAACATAGTCTCTCACTTTATTATTGATTTGTCATTGATTTGTCATTTCCTGGATGAATCCTTTGATCCATTTTTCCAAAAGGAAGAAGGAATTTCACTAAGTACCATACTCTTCCCTTGTTCTTCATGTGACCAGCCATCACTAGTTGTGAAATGCTAGCCTTGTTACTTAGATACTAAGTGTTGTCTTAACAAGTGGTATTGTGTTAGGACAAGGCCATTAGAAAAAAAAAGAAGTGTGAAATGTTTGGGCTACATTCTGAAACAACGTGGGGGTGGGGGTGGATTAACCCAGAGGTGTTTTCATGAATAACTTCAAAAGGAATAATAACTTCAGCAAAAATGGAAAACTCAGACTTTAAAGCAATTTGTTAGACATGTACCACAGTATAGAGCTGAGAATTATTAGGGAGTTTAGCCAAAGGACATTGCCCGGGAATGTCACAGGATCTTGACAGAGGCAGATAAGAGACAGACAGCTTTAAAGAAATGGCTCACTCATTCATGGAAGAGCGTTCAGTGTGGGTTCTGCAGCTGAAGTCCCGCAAGAGCAGAGGCCTGCAACATCCTGAAAACCAAACAGATACATCAAAGGTGAGAGTTCTCACAGCTGTATGAGATGCCAATTTGTATCCTTCACACTTTCAGGTGTTGCAATATTCTACCTGGAAAATACCCATCAGTTTAATTGGCAGGGGTTTTTTCAAGGTTGTATCATTTCACTAGGCATTAGGACAGCTGATAGATCTTGGCATCTTAACCAACGTTTTTTTGTTTGTTTGTTTGTTTGTTTTACAATTTCAATGAAACTATTTTAAATAATGAGAATATTCTACCAAATTCTTCCAAACTCCATTGATCTGCCAGGTGCAATAAAGTTTGGAAGCTCATTTTTCAGGCCTCCTAGGGTGTTTGATTCAGTAAAATCAACTTATAACAAATGTCCTCTTTCTTAAACAGCTTTCTGTTGTTACTTAGCCTGTCAGGTAAAAAAAAGTCATGCTTCTGGAGAAGGGTGACAATTGGGGAAGCAGATAAGTATTTTTTCTAATTTAGTGTTGATGATGTTACTGTAACAGGTTTCTTGGATATTTTCACTCATGTACATGTCCTCAGACACATGGCACAAGCAGAGACTGAGCTTCTTGAAAATAAAACCATAAAGAAATTCAAATTTTTAAAAAAAGTGTTTCCTTATCATACTTTCTAAGACATAAGATTATTGGGTCAAAAGGTATGAACCTTTATTGTCCAATATCTGATTGATGTTATTGAAGTATTTTCAAAAAGTGTTATATAGATTTATATGTCAGCAGTTATGTGAAAAGAAGCCATTTTTGAATGCACCCTTACTGACTTTGAGTATTAATATTAAATTCTCTTTTGCTTTGTCTTCCAGATCATCAATTTGTTCTTCAACTTTTCTGATTTGTTGTTACACCCAGCTATTCAGTTTTTAATTTCTATCAGTTTATTTCTGTTATGGAATTTTCATTTTATTTTTACCATAGTTTCCATTAATCTTCTGAAATTATCTTCTCATCTAAAGTCAGTTACTCCTATACCTGGATCTCCTGCTTTTGGTCATTTTTTCTTGTCTACTGGTATGCCTGGTAATTTTATTGAATGTCAGACATTGTATTTGAAATATTATAGCGGTAATTTGAGCCTTTGGATGGTCATATCCCTTTCCAGTGAGTTAGCTTTTGCCAGGCATTTTGGGAAGTAAGCCCTCTCTTGGACTTCCTGCTCTCTGGGTTCACGGTCTCTCAAGCAAGCATTCTCCAACTGGAAGCCCTCTGATTCCTTTGAACAAGTATTTGCTAGATATTTTATCCAGCTTTTCTGTCTGCTCTTGGAGGATGAGTTGATCTAAATGAAAATAATCTATAACAGCTGGAGTATAAGTCATTGACACTAATTTTAAAATAATGAATTCAACCTAAATATAACTTATTTTTGTTTTAATGTATATTCACTTGATTATTAGTAAGGCTAAATGTTTTTATATGTTTGCAAATGTGTTATATTTCATCTTTTGTGAAATATGATTTTAGTCTTACCCCATATATTGGTTAAGTGTGATTCTGTTCTTATTAGTTTTCAGTTGCAGTGTTATTATAAGTTTGTATGAGCTTCTGTGTAATAATTGTACTAATGCTTTCTGTTATTTTACCCAAATAATTGTACTTGGGCTACTGTTTGTTTATTTTATTGTTGTTTCAATATAATCAAGTCTATTTTACCTTTCATCTTGCAATTAGTTATATTTTATTTTATATTTTTAAAAATTGTATTTATTTATTTTTAGAGAGAGGAGGAGAGACAGAGAAAGAGAGGGAGAGAAACATCAAAGTGTGGTTGCCTCTAGCTTCCCTCCAACTGGGGACCTGGCCTGCAACCCAGGCATGTGCCCTGACTGGGAATTGAACTGGCAACCCTTTGTTTCACAGGCAGGTACTCAATCCACTCAGTCACACCAGCCAGAGCTACTTGTAGTATTTTAAGGTTATAAAAACAAGTCCCTTTAGACTTTCTATGGTTTGAGTTTTGCTAATTTATTACATGTGTGTGATGAGTGTATATCAATTTTTTCCAAACTGTTAATCAGTCCATGTATTACAAAATATTTTCCTTCTCCATTGATTTATGTCCTGCTATTATCAAATATTTAATTCTTATGTAAAATATAATTTATTTTGATCATATATTTGCTCCATTAATCTATCTATTTGGTGCTGGTATCACATGGTTTTAATTATTATAACTTTATATTGTATTTTATATTTGATAACACTAGTCTCTCCATATTACTCTTCTTTCTCCATACTGATTTTTGCTTGCTATTCTTGTTTATTTTCTCTTCCAGATTTACATCAAAGTCAAGTTCCCCTCACCATTACCTCAAACTCTGAGAAACAAAAGAGAAATTGATACTACATTTCCATTAAATCTACATGGTGGAAAGAAGTAACAGTTACATTTTTATGTTATCTTTTAAAGCAGGAGGCAGTCTTTTGATTATTTAACTTAATATTTTTATAACTTTCAAAAAGATTTTTAGGAGAACTTCAGCTATATTAAAATAATCAAAACAAACAATAATTAAACAGTCTTCTGATTATTTAATGTAATACTTTTGCTTCTCAAAACTTTTGTTTAGATAGATCACATATATCTGTTTAAAATCAATTATAGCCCTGGCTGGTGTAGCTCAGTCGATTGAGCATGGGCCTGTGAACCTAAGGGTCCCTGGTTTGATTCCCAGTCAGGGCACATGTCTGGGTTGCAGCCCAGGTCCCCAGTGAGGCGTGTGCAGGAAGCAACCACACAATGATGTTTCTTTCCCTTTCCTTTTCTCTTCCTTCTCCTTGCTCTAAAACAAAAATAAATAAAATCTTTTAAAAAATAAAAAAAATAAAATAAAATCAATTACAGAGCTTAATATATTTTGTTGTTCTTGTAAAATGAATCTATTTTAAAAGTTTATATTGAGTTAGTGATTGCTAGTTATTTAGAAATACTACTTACTAATTTATATAAATTTTCACATGACTTCTAATATTTTACTAATTTATTAAGTCTTCAAGTTTCCATTGACATCTTTGGATTTTCAAACTATAATAATATTTTTTTCTATACACAATGGTAATGTTCTATATTTTTTCACTCTTTATAGCTCTTCTTTCTTTAATACGTTTTATTACATTCATCAGGGCCTTTAAAATAACATTTAATAACATTATTAGGGCAAAACCATTATACCAACTTCTTTCCCCACCTCTGTTTTTAAACACATGCATTTCTAGTATTTTTACATTAATTTTAAGGTTGGCTATTAGTTTAAAATATTTATCATCATGTTGAGGAAATATTTTTTAACCATTTTATCAAACAGGTATCGAATTTTATCCAATGCTCTTGAAAATAATCCATTAAAATAACAACTTTTTAAAATTTAACCTACTGATATCACACATTTCATTTGTATAGTTTCTAATTTTATAAA
>VMDR010037911.1:0-10110 GCA_007922815.1 Macrotus californicus | reverse complement strand
CTGTGAGTTTGTTGTCATTTTACTGTTCCTATTTTTGATCTTCTTTTTCTTAGATAAGTCCCTTTAACATTTCATATAATAAGGGCTTGGTGATGATGAACTCCTTGAACTTGACCTTATCTGGGAAGCACTTTATCTGCCCTTCTATTCTAAATGAAAGCTTTGCTGGATAGAGTAATTTTGGATGTAGGTCCTTGCCTTTCATAACTTGGAGTACTTCTTGCCAGCCCCTTCTTGCCTGTAAGGTTTCTTTGGAGAAATCAGCTGACAGTCTGATGGGCACTCCTTTGAAGGTTACTGTCTCCTTTTCTCTTGCTGCTTTTAAGATTCTCTCTTTATCTTTCATCTTGGGTAATGTAATGATGATGTGCCTTGGTGTGTCTGTCCTTAGGTCCAACTTCTTTGGGACTCTCTGAGCTTCCTGGACCCCCTGGAAGTCTATTTCCTTTGCCAGATTGAGGAAGTTCTCCTTCATTCTTTGTTCAAATAAGTTTTCAATTTCTTTCCCTTCCTCTTCTCCTTCTGGCACCCCTATGATTCGGATATTGGAATGTTTCAAGACATCCTAGAGGTTCCTAAGCCTCTTCTCATTTTTTTGAATTCTTGTTTCTTCATTGTGTTGTGCTTTAATGTTTCTTTCTTTCTTCTGGTCCATTGATTTGAGTCCCGTTTTTCTTCCCATCCTTGTTGGTTCCCTGTACATTTTCCTTCATTTCCCTTATTGTGTCCTTCATTTGTTTATCTAATTTGTGACCAAATTCAACCAAGTCTGTGAGCATCCTGATTACCAGTTTTGAACTGTGCATTTGATAGGTGGCTATCTCTTCTTTGCTTAGTTGTTATTTTTCTGGAGCTTTGATCTGTTCTTTCATTTAGGCCATTTTAGTTGTCTTGGCAAGCCTGTTACATAGTAAAGGGTGGAGCCTTAGGTATTCACCAGGATGGGGCAGTCACCTAGCTGCCTTGTGACACTGTTTGTGGGGTGGCAGGGGGGTGTCCGAGAGGGAATAATGGTGCTTGCTCTGCTCTCTGTTGGTTTTCAGTCACTTCCCGAGCTACCCACAGTCTAATTGGGCCCCTCTGGTGCTAGTTCTGGTGCTGATTCCCAGTGGGAGGGCTTATGTACACTGTAGAACCCTGCGGGTCTCTCCAACGAGCTCTCCTGTGAGTCCTGGAGTTTCTCCCACTGCCGCCGCCTCAACCCCCACAGGAGTTTTCAGTCAGAGGCTTTGGTGCTTTATTTCTTCCATGCTGGAACTCTGGGTTGTGGGGTCTGTCTTGCTCCCCAGTTGTTCCTCCCGGTTTATCCACACAAGAGAGTGGGACGCCCGGTCCACAGCCACCACCTCTCCTGGCCAGCTGTGCCTTTCCCCGATCCACCAGCCACAGCCCCGCCTTGCACGTGAGTCCTCTCCGCCCCTCCTACTGGTCTGGATGAAAGTTTCTTCTTTAATTTCTTGGTTGTCAGACTTCCATATGGTTCGATTTTCTGTCAGTTCTAGTTGTTTTTGTTTTAAAATTTGTTGTCCTTCTTTTGGTTGTGCAAGGAGGCACAGTGTGTCTACCTACACCTCCATCTTGGCCGGAAGACCAAATTTCCTTTTCTTATGAGAAACCACTCAGAATGCATAAAGGCCCACCTGAACAGTTTCATTTTCATTTAATCACATCCTCATGATTAAATTAAAGATATAATTAAATTAAAAGTTTATCTCCAAGTGCAGTTGTATTCTGAGGTACTGGGAGTTAGGGCTTCAACATATGAATTATGAACAGATACAGTTTAACCCCAAAGCATATCCTTCAGAATCAAGTGGGCTTTCCTTAAGGAATCAAACATGAGAAGGCTTACATATTCCCAGAGCTAAGCTGTTTGATTAAGTTTTGGCTTGGAGCAATAATGATATAAATCTTTGAAGAGTTTTTGAGAGAGGTTGAGTGTGCTTTGCATATAGAAGCATGTTGTATTAAATTGTGGTGGCCAAAGACTAGAATGTAATAGATTATATTATTCAAAAGTGAGCATAGTAATATATATTTTTCCACATACTCTTCTAGAACATTGCCCTTCTCCATCAAGAGACACAATCTATTTTCACTCCCCTTGAACCTGGGTCGAAGTGTGGAGACACCGCTGACAAATAGAATGATGCAGAAGTGGCATCACATGCTTCCATTGGTTAAGGCTTAAGAGTTATTGTGGCTGCATCTTGGTTTTCTTTATTTTTCTTTGTATCTTTTGTTTCTTTCTCAGAACACTTGCTTTTGGAACTCTGTCAGCATGTTGTGAAGATGCTCAGGCCATGTAGAAGGGCCACATGTTGTTGTATCAGACTAACAAGTAAAGGAACATTCCGAGTAGAGAGCCCAGCCTTCAGTTTGCCCTAGCAATCACAGCCAGGAGCAGAAACCACCTACCCCCCCAACCCCTGCTTAAATTAAAGATCACTGAGCAAAATAAATGTTCCTGTGTTGTTTTAAGCCACTACTCTACATGTAATATTTTAAATAAAGCGATACTGAGTGAACACTGAGTTTTTTCAAAATGAACATTTGAAAATTCACAAATAAGAAATAATAAATTTTAAGTATAACATAGTCAATCAATAGGCTAATAATAAAACAATGAACCTCCTAACTGAAACCTGCTCAGACAAAAAGTAAAACATCTTTGATATTTTAGTTTAAGTACTGTGTTTTAAAGATTGTCATTGGAGGCTATAGTATTTTGTTAAAAAAAAAAAAAAGAGAGACAAAGCAGCTGTAGTACTGAGTTATCTCCTCAGGGTGCTAACACCAGCTACCTTGCTCTATCTTTTCTGTTGATTGATCTATTTTTCTTGAATTTGCTACCCTGAGAAGCACCCACATTTATCCTATTGTGATGGTGTTGAGGCCTAGGTTTTCAACCAGAGCTTAGAATATAATCTGATTAAAACAATGTTCATATTAGATATACTGAGCCAGCACCACATTTTATTTAAAAAAATCAACAGGATTATTGCCTTGATTTTCTTCATCTGATAACCTCACTATATTAAGTGGTTATGGTGACCACATAAGAATGATACACATAATTTAACCAATGATTAAAATACTTTTATGCAACTACAGATCAAGTACAGTAAAATAAGTTATTTCCTAAGTTTGATTTAGTTTACTATTTATTTGCTATTTACATTCTTTTACTAAAAAAATCCAATGAATTATTATTATTCCCATTAAAAATAATTTGCTTGGCTTTATTTTGTGTTTGTACTTTGCATTATTTTAAAGTAATCAATCTTTAATTGCTTTAAACCATTGTAATATTCATGATACTTTGTTCTTTTTTTTCTTTTTATTGAATTTATTGAGGTGTCACTGGTTAACAAAATCATACAGGTTTCAGGCACACAGCTCTACAACACATTATCTGTACAGTGTATTGTGTGTTCACCACCCCAAGTCAAGTCTCCATCCACCACTATTTGTCCCTCATTTACATCCCCCTTCCTCCTCCTCATCCCAGCAATCACTACACATTGTCCAGGTCTGTGAGCTTTTTCTCTCTTTTTTATTTTTTGCTCAATCCCTCCACCACCTCTCCCATTAAGCTCCATCTCACCCCCAACAGCTGTCAGCCTGCTCTCTATCCACAAGTCTCACTATTTTGCTTGTTAGTTCATTGAATTCCACATATCAGTGAAATTATATGGTACTTGTCTTTCTCTGACTGGTTTATACACTTAGCATAATACTCTCTAGATACATCCAAGCTGCTGCAAAGGGTGAGATAACCTTCATTTTCCACTGTGTAAAGGTACTGCAGCTTTTTATCCACTCATCTACTGATAGATACTTGGGCTACTTTAGAACCTTGGCTATTGTAAGTAATAATGAAATGATTATAAGTGTTCATATACTCTCTTGAGTTAGTGTTTCAATTTTTCAAATAAATTCCCAGAAGTGGAATTCCTGGGTCCTAAGGTTGTTCTATTTTTAATATTTTGAGGCGTCTTCACACTGCTTTCTACAGGGGCTACACCATTCTACATGCCCACAAACCATGCATGAGCGTTACTTTTCTCACGATCCTTGCCAACATTTGTTGTTTGTTGACTTATTGATGATAGTCATTCTGACAGGTACATATTAAGTGATATCAGGTTGTGATTTAAATTTGCACCCTGGCTGGTGTGGCTCACTGGATTGAGTGTAGCCTGTGAACCAAGGGGTTGTTGGCTTGATTCCCAGCCAGGGCACATGCCTGCATTATGGGCCAGGTCCCCAGTAGGGGGTGTGTGAGAGGCAACCACACATCAATGTTTCCTCGCTCTCTTCCCCCTCTCTAAAAATAAATAAATAAAATCTTTTAAAAAATTTGCATTATCCTGGTGATTAGTGACATTGAGCATCTTTTCATATATCTATTGGCCATCTGCATGGCCTCTTTGCCCATTTTTAAATAGCTTGTTAGCTTTATTGGTGTTGAGTTTTATAAGTTATTTTATTTATTTATTTATTTATTTTGACAAAAGCACTTGTCACATTTAATAAATTCCCCTCCATGTGGCTTTAAGTTACCAGCACATAAGCCCCACCAACACTCTTAATCTTCTCCTTGGCTCTTCTGCTGAAGAATTTGGTCTTCACAATGACAGGCTGCTTTGGGAGCTTTCCCTTCCCCAGAACTTTGTAGTAGTCCAATCGCACCACATCAATGATGGGAGCGGCTCCAGTCTTGTTTTTGGCAGCGTTGACCCATGTCTGCTCACTGACCAACGTCCACAGTTTATCCAGGTTGACAGTGGGGCAGAAGCTCTGGTTCCTCTTTAAGTGGTAGTGCCTCATACCAACTTTCCCAAAGTAACCTGGGTGATATTTGTCGAAGTTGATCCTGTGATGATGTAAGTCACCAGCATTGCCTCGGCCTCCAGGGTGCTTCCTGTGTTTGCCAAAGTGGCCGTGGCCGTTGCTCACATGGCCCTGAAGTTTCCAGGTCTTCCTCAGTCTGGTTGGCATATTGGTGGCCAAGATGCAAAAGTAAGTTTTATAAGTTATTTTAAATTACAGATATTAACCAGTTTTAAGATATTTCCTTGGTGAATATGTTCTCCCTTCAGTGGTTTTTCTTCATTTTGTTCATGGTTTTCTTTGCTGTGCAAAAACCTTTTAGTTTAATGTAGGCCCATTTGTTGTTGTTGTTGTTTTTTCTTTAAAAAAATTTTTAATCTTTACTGTATGTTTTTAACATTGCCTTTTAGTCCCCTTATACCCATCTGCCCCCCAGCAATCACCATAGGGTTTTCAATGTTCATGAGTCCTTTTTCCTTTCTGCTCAATCCCTCCATCACCTAACCTGGTTGTTTTTGTTTTTAAATTTGTTGTCCCTCTTTTGGTTGTGCTAGGAAACAAAGCATATCTACCTCTTTAATCCATTTAAAATTTATTCTCATGTGTGGTGTAAGAAGGTGGTCTAGTTTCATCTTTCTGCATATATCATCAGTCCAATTTTCCCAACACCATTTATTGAATGAACTATCTTTAGCCCATTTTATGTACTTGCTTCTTCTGTCAAATATTAATTGATTATAAAAGCATGGGTTTATTTCTGGGTTCTCTATGCTGTTCCATTGATCTATGTGTCTGTTTTTATGCCAGTATCATGCTGTTTTGATTATTATGGCATTAAAGTACAGTTTGATATTAGGTAGTATGGTCCCTCCAACTGTGTTCTTTCTCAGGACTGCAGGTGCTATGTTGGGCCTTTTGAAATTCCACATACAGTTTTGAAATATTTGTTCTAGTTCTGTGAAATACATCATTAATCTTGATAGGAATTGCATTGAATCTAAAGATTGTTTCGGGTAGTATGGACATTTTAATCATGTTAATTCTTCCTCTCCATGAACACAGTATGTGCTTCCACTTATTTGTATCTTCTCCAATTTCATTCCTCAGTGTCTTATGATTTTCTGAATACATGTCTTCTAGATCCTTGGCTAGGTCTATTCCTAGGTATTTTATTCTTTTTAAAGTAATTGTGAATGGGATTTTTTATTTCCCTATTAGTTCATTATTGGCATATAAAAATGCAGCTGGTTTCTGAAAATTAATTTTATATCCTGCTAGTTTTCTGAATTCATTTATTCATTCTAGTAGTTTCTTGGTGGAGTCTTTGGGGTTCTCTATGTACAGAATCATGCCATTTGTACTCAATGGCAAAAACTACAAGAGTTGCCCTCAAGATCAGGAAGAAGACAGGGATCTGCTATCAGCTTTCTTATTCAACATTGTACTGGAAGTTCTACCCACAGTAATCAGGAAAGAAAAAATAAAGCATCCAGCCCTGGCTGGTGTGGCTCAGTGGATTGAGCAACAGTCTGCGAACCAAAGGGTTGCTGGTTCGATTCCCAGTCAGGGCACATGCCTGGGTTGCAGACCAAGTCCCCAGTGGGGAGCATGCAAGAGGCAACCACATATTGATGTTTCTCTTCTTCTCTCCCTTCATCTCTGTCTAAAAATAAATAAATACATAAATAAATAAATAAATAATCTTTAAAAAAAGTATCAAAATTGGAATGGAAGTAGTTAAACTGTTTTTATTCACAGATGATATTTTTTATTTCCCTTGGTTGTTAAGATATATCAGAAAAAATGTTGCAACGAAAAAATGTCCAAGATTTTACTGCCTATTTTTCTTCTTTCTAGGATTTTTATGGTTTTGAGTCTAACATTTAAGTCTATAATCCATTTTGAGTTTATTCTTATTATGGTGTAAGAAGGTGATCTAGGTTGATATTTTTGCACACACATATTCAGTATTCTTAGCATGACATTTGCTAAATAGGCTATCATTACCCCATTGCATCTTTTGCCTCCATTGCCAAGATTAATTGAAAAAAGTTTTTAGTTTACTTCTGGGCTCTTTATTCTGCTCCATTGATCTCTGTGTCTGTTTTTATGTAAGTAAAAATGCTGTTTTGATTACTATGGATTTGTAGTATAGTTTGATATCAGGTAGCATGATTCCTCCACCTTTTTCTTTCTCAACATTGCTGTTGCTACTTGGGGGCCTTTTATGGTTCCATATAAATTTTAATTTATTAATTTATAATTATTTCTAAACCTATTATTTTTCAAATAGATTTTAGACCACTTGCTGTCTCTGCTCACCTTCTGGTATGCATCTGATGCAAATGTTGTTTCACTTCATGTTTTCCCAAAGGTCCTTTAAACTATTCTGATTTTCTCTAAAAATTGCTTCTTTTTGCTGTTCTGATTGGGTGGTTTTTTTCTACCTTGTCTTCCAAATCAGTGATTCATTTCTCTGCTTTATCCAACCTACTGTTTGTTGTTTCCATTGTATTCTTCATTTAAGATACTGTATTCTTCATTTCTGATTTGTCTTTTTTATGGTCTCCATTCCTTTTTAACATTATAGAGCAATCTTATAACCATTAATTTGAACTCTATATCTGATAAATTGCTTATCTCCATTTCATTTAGCTCTTTTTCTGGAGATTTCTCCTTTTCTTTTATTTGGGGCCTTTACTGTCTCACCATTTTGTTTGCCTCTTTATGTTTGTTTCTATGTAGTAGATAGATCTACTATGACTCCAAGTCTATGGCCATATGTAGTATGTGTTGTGTATTACAGTGGTGCAGTGAGTGTCCTTGATCCCTCAAACTAGGTACTATAGGAATGTCCCTAATGTGGGTTATGTAAGGCCTTCTGTTATAATTGAGTCTTTATTATTATTGGCCTTTTTCTTGCCTGGGATCAACCATCAGGCTGGCTGACTATGAGCCTGAACCCTGACCACAGTGTACCAGTTGCTATGCATGTGCTGACCACATGAAGCAGAATTCACCTTAGCAGGGTTTGGTGCTTGCCAAGATCTCTCTTTGGACATGCTGCTTGTGAAACTTACTGGATTTTGCTCTAATGTTATCTGAAGCTGGTTACTGGGTGTGTTGCTTCTGGGCCTTTTGGGCAGGACTCTGATGCAGGCCAAGGTAAGACACTGCCTGTGACTTGTCTATAGTAACCTCTTTGAAGCT
The DNA here is from genome assembly GCA_007922815.1 of Macrotus californicus. Taxonomy (NCBI): domain Eukaryota; kingdom Metazoa; phylum Chordata; class Mammalia; order Chiroptera; family Phyllostomidae; genus Macrotus; species Macrotus californicus. Next base: position 2,064 of record VMDR010037911.1, on the reverse strand, counting down.
ACAAGCGATCCACAGTTATTGCTGCCTGTCCTGGGCCTGGATGCAGGCAGGAAGTACCAAGCTGCACACCAAAGCCTGCTTTTCCAGTACCAGGCCCAGGGACAGGTCAGCAAAAGTCCCAAGTCACCTCAGTGAGATTCTCCTCTGCCTACCCCTGTCTACTACCTGTCTGTTAGGCTCAGTCACTGAAAGAGCTTCAGCCTGTACTCCTCAGTAGAGTGTAAACTCCAAGAACTCCAAGGGTGGGGTAAGAGGAAACCCTGAGAGTGAGGCTATTGCTCTTGCCCCAGCTGATGCCACAAGTGAGAGAGTGCTCTAGCCAAAACAGATGGTATTTGTGTATGGGAGAATGACTGAGCACATGAGTACTGGTGGTTGTACCCCCTCAGCTGTCTTCCCAGAGCCACAAACATCAGACTCTCCTCACACAACTATAGATTATTTCACCTTCCAGTCAGAGCCTGGACTGAATAGCCACAGATGAAATTTTATTCTTTGTTCCTTTAAAAGGGTACTTATATCTTTAGATGATTCCCATCTCTTCCTGGTAGACAGAAGCCCCTCTGCTTTTTATAGCAAGATGTCACATGGGTGTCTCTTCCCAGTTCTGGTGTTCTGGGCTGGGGAGCCTGACATGGGGTTTAGATTCCATGCTTCTCAGGAGGAATCCTTTGCAGCTGAACTTTCTCTCTGGAACTTCAACCACTGCTCATAGGAGTAGGGCTAGCACTTTTTGGCCTCTACCCTTTCTGCCAGTTTTTATGTAGCTTCTTTTGTAAATCCTTGGTTATAAGACTTCTCTTCAGCTAGTCTTCAGTTGGTTATTCAGAATGATTGTTCTATATTATGTGCAATTCTAGTTTCACAGTTTGGGCATAGGATGAGGTGAGTGTACCTTCCATCAACTGTGCCATGATCTTGGGTCCTCAAGTTTATGATACTTTGTTCTAATAGAGATGTTTCACTCTACCATTCTTGCCTTAAAATGTAGATTTATAAACTCAGATAAAGACTTTGACATAGAAACTATGGTAATATATGAAGGTTTTCCATTAATTGTTGGTTCATAAACTATTTAATAATGCTATGCAATCTATTTAACTAATATTTATGGTATCCTTATTCATCTTCTACTTTCTATGTTAGATGTGAAAGATGTTCAGTCACAGGGAGGTTAAGCCTGATCAAGTTTAACTGAGTACAATCCTGCAGACTGACTCAAACCCATTAGAAATTACTGTTGATTAAATAGCAAAGCAGGAAAACTTTCATTGACCAATTTTGTTTGATTTGTGTGTTCATATGTTTTCTTTTTTTTTATTTCAATTTTGTTTTCTGGAAAAATACTTCCAGGCAGTTTTCTTCAAAAAGGATGTTGACTTAATAATCCAGAGCTATTATACTGATGGATTATGTAATAACTTCAGGCAGATCACTAGGCTTCTCTGGAACTCACTTGTCTCAGCTCTGAAAAGGATGGATTAGATCTGATGACACGTCAATCTGTTTACAACCTCAGAATGCTCTCTCTTTCTCTCTCTCTCTCTCTCACACACACACACACACTCACTCACACACAGAGTTCATGAGCCTCCCCCTTTAGCTCTACTTGCCCAACTTTAGATATTTCAATGTGGAGATCTCTCATTTGTGTGTTGAGCTGGGAATCCTTTGTTGAATTATTTCTGTTCAAATTGTTGAAAATTCAAGGTGAAAGACCAAGGGGATCTCCCACACCACCATTCCTCTGATGTCACTCTCTCTTTCAGTGGATGTAGCTTCAATTTTGTTTTGAAAATGTATGTGACAGATTTAATGAAACCTACAACATAATGTGATTGAGCCATTGGCAGATTGAATCAAAAGGCATGTTTCACCCTTACTGGTGTAGCTCAGTGGATTGAGTGTGGGCCTGCGAACCAAAGTGTTGCTGGTTCGATTCACAGTCAGGACACATGCCTGAGTTTCAGGCCAGGTCCTTAGTAGTGGCCACTCTAGAGGCAACCACACAGTGATGTTTCTCTCCCTCTCTTACTCTCTCCCATCCCCTCTCTAAAAATAAAT
>VMDR010037910.1:0-10110 GCA_007922815.1 Macrotus californicus | reverse complement strand
CATGAGGCTCATTTCACAACACTTTATTGTATGTGTCAAAGTAAACAATAACAATTATGTTCTTCTAGGCCACTTAGAAGGTAGTAATAAGATTAATCTTTATTAAAATGCTTTGTAAAATTATGACTTTATGCACAGAAGAGTGGGATCAAGGTAGTGTAGTAGAATAAGTATTGGAAAATTGGGGAGCTGAGCTATAGGTCCAGTCCTAAATGTAACCTAACCTAACACACATGTAACCTCTGCGTGTCTCCTTGTCTTCATACACAAAATGAGAAGGGCAGCTCAGGTGTTCTCCAGATGCTCTTCCATCCTTAGAATTCTATGGCTTTAGCTATCCCAGAGGGCAGGACAGCAAAGGTCAAAGGCAGAAACTCTGGTGTCAGAATTCCTTGATTTTAATTCTAGCTTAGCATTTATTAGCATTGTGAATTAAAACTTTCATGTACTTTGGTTTTATCATTCACAAAACATTGCCTCATATGATTCTTGAGAATATTAAATTACTTAGTACCTGAAAATTCATATAACTGGAATATAACATCTAATAACTTTTTTGCTAATATCTTTATCTGGGAAAAAACACTGAAAGAAAGCTTGGTGGCTTGTCAGAAGTAACAGTTATTTGGGAGCAAAACTGGAATATAATCCTTGATTTCTATTCTTTCTATTTTTACTAGGCAACATTATACTAAAAAATTCTAAATATTTTTATAAAATCATTGTTTCAAAAGTGATTTTTTTCTATACATGGGATTTAAAGTGAAAATGTAAATATCCCCATCTATGGGAAAATACTTCCAAGTTTTCCAGCAAAACATCTATTCACCTATTACTGTTGAAAAATACTGAGAGCTTTTGAAAGAAAATATTACTGAATGCTTAACAATAACATCTTATTTCAGACCTAAATTTATTTATTGTAGTATTATTCATAATAGTCAAGATTAGGAAAATGTCCAAGTACCCATCAGCAGATCAGTGGATAAAAATCTTATGGTATATTTACACAACGGAATACTACTCAGCCACAAAAACAAAAGGAAATCTCACCTTTCTTGACATCATGGATAGACCTGAATGATATTCTGCTAAGTGAAATAAGTCAGTCAGAGAAAGACAAGTACCATATGATTCCACTTTTCTGTAAAATCTAATGAACGAAACACACGAACAAACAAAATAGAAACAGACTCATAGATAGAGAAGAGATGACAGCCGACAGAGGGGAGGAGGTTGAGGCCTAGGTAAAAAAAAAAGTGATGGGATTGAGAAAAAACAAACTAACGAACAGAACCTTGTGTACATTGACAATGTTATGGTGTGTGCCTGAGGAAAGGGAGACAAGGGGAGGTATTATAGAACAAGGTAAGCGGGGGTTAAATTGGTGATGAAAGCACATTTGACTGGGAAGGTGAACAGATAATGCAATATACAGGTAATGTTTTATAGAATTGTACACCTGAAATGTATATAATTTTAGTAACCAATGTCACTCAAAATGAAGAAAAATGAGATTTAAAATCTAGAATCCCCAGTTCTGTATAAGGTGGACTGTAAAGCAATTGCAGAGACTGGATAACATGACATTTTTCTGATTGTGAGCACAGCCCCATTGTTTTGAATTCTTATTTTTTAAATCCTATTGCTTTAGCAGTATTTAGTGCATTTGCTTAGGTAATAGGATAATTGTCACTAAAAAGACTTGTCATACTTTAAAATAAGTATAGAGTATTTCTTTTTACAGAACTTAAGGAGAAAGACATTTAGTGATAGCTCCTTATGACATTTTTCTCACTTGCTTTCAAGTTTAATTTTCACAGTCACGCTCAAAGAAGGGTGTTATTAACCTCTGGTTCAAACAAGAGAATGAATTCACAAAGTCTGTGTGTAGTGGGCCCAGGATTTATTTAAGCCCAAATGCAAAATTCTTCTGAACATCAGCCTCTCTCGCACTGCCAACAGTCACTAGGGCTTGATGGAGTAAAGGAGACATTCTATGATTAATCTAAAAGAGTGCGTGGTCTAGGATTAGAACATCTGACTTTGAAGCTTAGATTTGCTCTCATTACCCTCACAGCTACCGAAATTTTCCAACAAAGAAAATGATTGTTTTTCAGAAAAAAAGTACGTGAGTAGCTATATTTAGAAATCACCATGCCAGTAATGCTATTCTATTATTAGCTGTATTATTTAAAATAGAAATATAATTTATATGTGAATTTTTCCCATACAGACATTAGACATAATTTACTTACCCTAAGATTATCAAATTTACCTCTTAATTATTAAAACCCATAGCTTCTTTATTGTCAATAGTCTACTTAATTTCTCTGTAGCATTTGACCTTTACTGCTTTTTTAATATTTTATTGTTATTCTATTACAATTGTCCCAATTTTCCCCTTTGTTTTCTCCACCCAGCCCATCCTCCACCCCCAAAGTCAATCCCCACAATGCTAATTTTTCCTTCTTTTTAAAAATTTTCCAAGCTTTATCAAGATATTGACATATAACACATGGAAGTATGAAGTACACAACATGATTAGATACACCATAACATTTTTATGCACTCATCTACTGATGGACACTTGGTTTGCTTCCAAATCTTGGCTATTATAAATAACATTACAATAAATAAATTTAGGTTTGAAATAAGATGTTGCTATTGCTAAGCCTTCAATAGTGCACCTCCATTTCCTCAAGTAATTATAATTTGTGTGGCGATTTAAGACCGACTTCCTTGACAACTTGCAGGCACATAATACAGCATTGTTTGGTATAGTCATCATGCTATGCCTTAGGCCACCAAATCTTATTTATCCTGGAGCTGGGAGTTCATTTACTTCTTCAAACTCTTCTGTTATGGCTTCTTCATGTGTCTGTTTCTTTTGTTCTCTTGGGTAGCCCCCACTCCTACTGTCCTTTCTTACTCTCTGCATCTTTTTCACATCCCTGCCTGCTGGGGCCTTCGTCGTTACCTCCAAAGATTTCTCTCTTGTTCTCTCTTAGTGTGATCACATTCCACTGAGTGTTTGTTCTATTCTTTTCCCGTGGCTTTAATGAAAGTCTCAGGCCAATAAGTAACATGTATACTTTTAGCTATAACCTTTCACTTAAATGCCAGCCCTGTATTTTTAACTGACTTCTCACTGTCTTCCTCCCTTGAGTTTCCTTTTCCATTTCTCTTCTCACATAAATGGCATAACTGCCATTAACCAATCTTCCAATGTAGAAAAATAATAGTCACTCTTAATTTTTCTCTCTCCTTATTTGTCTAAACGTAGGCAGTTTCCCAATACTATTAATTCTAACTGTCATGTAGATGTGAAACCTTGTCCTACTTTCTATTTTGACATCCACCGCCTAGGTTGGCATCGCCATCGATTCTTATCAGATCTATCACTGCAGCCTCCTAAATGGCTCTTTACTTCCGAAGCCTCCAGGCCACAAGCAGCATCATTAATTTGGTTTGCATTCTTAAAATATAAATATTAGTTTAAATGTAATCTATTCCCCAAATACATCATGATATCTAAAAAGTCCCTTTCACAAAAGTAGTGACATGATTAAGAAAATATTTTCGGAGCCTTATTGGAAAAAAATATCTAGCACATAGGACACAAAATGCATAATTGTTCAATGTAATTGATTTGTTACTTCTATCCGTTGAATTGGAGATGGATTTGTTAAAACATTTTTCTTGGTTAAGATTTGCTTTTTCTTAATCTATTTCATTGTAATGCTTCATAAGGAAGGAAAGGCAGAAGCTTAGATTACAAAAGTATTACAACTTTTGACTTCTAACCATTAAAATAACCATTTTCCACCTAAACTTTTCTGCCAGGATTATTACCTTTCATTTTTTTATTACTTTAGTGAGATATGATTAAATCTTAAAAAGCTGTTCAAATTTAATATCTACAACTCAATGTGTTTAGGGGTAGGTATGTACTCATGAAACCATCACCACCATCAAGAAGGAATAGACATTCCATCATCTCCCAAACTTTCCTCTGTCCATTTACTACTTTCATTATTTTTGTTTGTGTGCATGTGTGTGTGCAATATGAAGAAAAACATAAGTTCTACCCTCTGTTAAGTACACAATATAGTGCTGTTAGTTATAGACATCACGTTGTATAGTTGATCTCCAGAGTTCATCTCCAATAACCAAAACAGTGTGCCCTTGGACCATCACCTCCCAACTTCCTCTCCCCCACAGACCTTGAGCTGTATGAGTTCCTTATATGTTTCTGAAATCAACCCCTTGTTATACATGTGCTTTGCATGTATTTTATTCCATTCAGTGGGTTGTCTTTACAATGAAGTGTTTTTTTTTTTAGTTTGATGTAATATCACCTAATTATTTTTTGCTTTTTGAGGTGCTATCAGTGTTATGGCTAAAAAAATAAATCATTGCCAAGACCAATGTCAAGGAATTTTTTCTGTGTTTTCCTCTGAATGTTTCACACTTAAGCTCCTTAATTCATTTTGAGTTAATTTTTATGTTTGATAAGATATGGGTTAAATTTCAAACTTTTGCATGTGTATATCCAGTTTTACCAATATCATTTATTGAAAAGACTGCACTTTCCCCATTTTGTAATCAAGGAGCAGTTTCAGCAGATTAGTTGGCTTTATGTGCATGTCCCCCCCAACCCCCACCCCCAGGTCTCTCTTGTTCCATGTGTTTGTATATCTGTTTTTGTGCCAGCACAATACTGTTTGAATTACCAGTTTTGTAATAGAATTTGCAATCAGTAGATATGATGTGTTCAGCTTTGCTCTTCACTCTCAAAATTATTTTGGCTATTTGGCATTTTTTGTGGTTCCATATGAATTATAGGACTGATTTTTCTGTTTCTGTGAAAAATGCTATTAGAATCTTGATAAGGATTGAACCGAATATGTAGATCACATTAAGTAGTATGGGCACTGTACCAACACTAATTGTTCTAATACATGAACATGAGATATCTTTTCATTTATTTGTCTTCAGATTCTTTTATCAATGATTTATAGTTTTCAACACGCAGAACTTTAACATCCTCAGATAATTTATTAAATAGTTCCTTATTTTTAGTGTTATTACAAAGGGGATTGTTTTCTTAAATCCTTCTTTGGACGTGTGTTGTTAGTGTGTGGGGAAACATGACTGACTTTTTTGTATGTTGTTTTTGTACCCTAACATTTACTGATTTACTTACGTATTGCAACAGATTTTTAGAGGATTTTAAAGCCTTTTTTACATATCAGATCACATAATCTGCAAACAGCTTTACATTTTTATTCTGATTTGGGTGACTTTTATTCATTTATTTATGTTGAATTGCTCCACCTAGAAGGTCCAGTACTATGCTGAATAAGAGTGATGAGAATGGGCGTTCTTGCCTCATTCATGATCTTGACGCAAAGGTTTTCTGGTTTTCCCAGTTTAGTGCAACGTGAGCTGTTGGTTCATCATCATAAATTACCTTTATCATGTTGAGATTTGTTCCTTCAACATCTACTTTGTTGAGAGATTGATCAAGAATGATGTGTTGTGAAAAAGTGTACCTGAAACCTGTAGAAGTTTGTTGTCACCCCAATAAATTCAATACAAAGGAAAACATTAAAATAATTTTTTAAATTAAAAAAAGAATGTTGAATTTTTTCAATTGCTTTCTTTTGAGATAATTACATAATTTACTATTTTTACCCTACATTATATTAATGTGGTATATTACATGTATTAATTTGTGAATGATCAACCATCCTTGCATCTCAGGTAAATCCTACTTGATCAGGTGTATGATCCTTTTAATGAGGTGTTGAATTCAGTTTGCTTGTAATTTGTTGAGTATTGCTGCAAGCACGTTTATCTGGGACACTGGTCTGTAATTTTCTTTTCTTGCAGTGCCCTTGTCTAGCATTGTATCAGGATAATGCTGGTCTCATAAAATGAGTTTGAAAGTGTTCTCTCCTTTTCCCTTTCTGCAAGCCCCTTCTCTTGCCCGGATCCTAGCTGCCCCCACTGACTAAACCATTTTGATTTCCTCAGTAGACTAGGAGGGGAGAGACAATTGAATCTCCTGAGCAGTGCCTCCCCATGCTGAGGGAGCCAGGCACTCACTTAGCTTTTACTCTTTTCAGTGGGAGAAATAACTGGCTGAGGGCTCTCCCATGGCCCTGAGTGGTGCCACCCTGGAAGAAGGGTGACACAGGCAAAGTGAAACTGTTCATATTACCTTCTTTCTGCATCTATTCTTGAATGTTTTACTCTACTGAGGTGCTTGAACCTTTCACCTGAACTGTTGGGCTCCCATAAGGTTGTGTTTGCCTGTGAGTTCTGCAAACAATTGTTTCTGGGGAGAGTTGAGGGCTGCACTTCCTAGTCCCCTGTTCTCTAATGTCACTCTGGGCATTGCTGTGCCTTTCATATTTTATTTATTAATTAATGAGCAGCAACACTATTCATTTAAACTGCAACATGTCTGTTCTCTAGAAATTACATTTCTACCTGATTTTGATTTGTCCTCCAAACCAAGTTTCCAAATGCTTCAGGACAAGACCATTGTTTATTATTCTTCACAATCCCAAATTCTGTCACATGTTGCTGTGACCAATAAAGTCTTCAAATGTATTCATCTGATTTGATCTATAAATACTAAAGTAAGTGTAAATAGGATTAAAATATGAGCACAAGAGTTAAATTTATGTTTTTAATAGGTAATGGTATAATACAGCACTTAAGTCATTTTATATAATAATTGAGCTATCAAAATGTCGAATAGTGAATAATCATGCATTTCATTAAGGAGGAAAGAAGCAGAAAAAAGGTGGAGATGTTACAGTGTTGTGTTATTTGAAAACTTTCATTAAATTAAATAGAAGTGTTTCTTTAGAACTTTCTGTGCAGAAAAATCTTTTAATCACAGCAACCGATTTTCAAATGAACTGTGCCTTCAGACCAGTTCTTGGCGATACTTGATCCCCTTTCCCTCATCTGCTGCAATGCTCCTGATATTTTCAGTCTCAGTGTTATTACTGGATGCCTCCACTCCCCTACTCTTCACCACCACAATGCTGGGTCATTGTTCAAAAGAATAATCACAACTGAGTTTATCTAATCTAAAGCAGGTTTAGACTATAAATAATACTGTGCTAAAATGTATAAGCACTCCCTGGTTCCAGAATCCCAGTTTGATTTGTACCCCACAGCTATAGCTATACAGTCTGTCATCATTTCTGTTGAGCGAAAGGCCAGAATGTGATTACACACCTTTTGTAAAGTGGGAACCACAGAAAACCCAACCCACCAGTTATATCCAAGTGAAAACCTGGTTTAGGAAGATTTTTAAATATATTCACTTAATTTCGTTTTTTTTTCCAGTTGTCTTAGAAATAATATAGTAACATTAGTAAGATGCTTTCATTCAAAAATTAAAAATAAAACATCTAGAAGATGTTTAGGCTGTTTAAAGATTGAATTTCAAGGACAATATAAACAGGCTAATAGATTATGGATAATATAACAATACACTAAGCAATAAAATAATAGATGGTGAATGATGATAGATAGATAGATAGATAGATGATGGTGAATTTCAGAATTGTGGATCCACTGGATTTCTATTCAATCGTGTTAACTGCTGAGACAGATTTTCAGATCAAAACTTATTAAATATTGCATTCATTGCAATAGTAGTAGCATTGCCAGTGGTAATAGAATTCTTCCAAAGATTCACAAGAAATGCAATTTAGGGACTTATACATAAGAGGACATGAGGCATAGTGGTAAGATTTATTGGAGTAAAAACAAAGGACTGTCCCCAGGTGCCTTATGTCCATCCACAATCAGGTAACTTAGCTCTGTCTACCCGCAGAAGTCTAACACCTGGGGCTTCAGACCTGCATCTGTGCTTTTCAGGCACAGGAGGGCCAAGACTCAGACTTGCAGAACTTCTCTGTGTCTCATTTCCCCACCTGTTCATCTGCAGCCAATACCCAATGGTGTCCAGGCTGCAACTGGCACTGCATGCATCTGCATTTGGGTCCACTCACCTGCCATGCCCACCCAACTGCTAAGGAGAGTATGTGAATGAATGAACCTTGGGACTTTGTTAAAATTTGATTACATTACTTTGGACTTGGGAAGGAGTAAGCTTTCTTTCAAGCTAACCAATCTTCTTCCTAATTCTTTGTGGGCTTGTTGTGGACCCTCTCTTTATGATTGCCATTTATTCTCCTACTGTGTGCCTCATAGTTCTGCCTCATCATCTGACTTCTACTGTGCATGCCTCAATAGAGGAATGCTCCCCTTTTGTTTATGACTATTTAAGCAGAATTAATGTTTGATTTCATTAACTTTATTAATTACTAATTAGCTATGTATGCTGACAGTAGCATTTTAGAAGTCCCTAAATTCCTTATGACAATGAAGCATATATTCGAATAGATCTCTTAATGTATAGTTTTGTTTAGTGCATGACCTGAATAACTTTGCCCAATTTCCTTGCCTGGATCAGTACTAATGTTTCAGTTCTGCTCTCAGAAAATTGGGTGTTATTCCTTAATACAGTGGGTCCTCAGTTCTCACAATTAATTTGTTCTGGAAATCTGTTTCAGCAGTGATTTTGTTCAAAAACAGAATCTCCTTTTTCACCTGAGAAACACATGACTGATCATACAGGTATGAGTATAAAAGGGTTGTCAGGTCAAGAACCGAACTTTTGTTTGACAACTGAGACATTTTTTTCCATGAACAACTTGGTTAAAAACTCAATTGTTTGAGAGGGGTGACATTTGAGAACTGAAATTTGACTGTATACCAGAAATTAAATGCTAATTCTTTGTAGAAAATAATCATGGATAGGAAACATACCAATTTAACTTCCAAATGACGTGAATTCAGATATTTGCCTTCACAGAGTTATCTACTTTGGGAACATAATTCCAATATTTGGTTTTGGTCTGATCTAGTTCTTTTTCTCTTTGATGTCTATAGGACTGGATCTCTATGTTCTCAGATGATACTGAAGCTTCTTGAATATTCCCACTTCTCAAGACACAAGGTAATTTAAAAACTTAAAAACTTAAAATTTTCAAAATATATGCTATCTCCCAGGGTTTGGTCCTAGGTCATCCAGTTTTTCTAATCAACTTTATTTCTCTAGGTGACCTATTCAGTCCCATAATTTCTAAAATCTGTACCAAATACTTTACAGCCTTTCTTCTCACCTTCAAATTTATATATCTAATGTTTATTTAATTTCTCCACTTAGGTCTCAAAATGTAATTATGCTCTTGTCTTCCTGTTTCCCTCCTAATTTCAGTAAATAACATCATATCCCCTGCATTGATTAAACTAACTTAGAAACTATTATTATTTTTCTCTCAGTTCCCATATCTTGCCCAGCATCAAATCCTATTATTTCTTCTCAAAATACACCTTATTTGCATCACTACTACACTGGTCCAGGAAAACTTCACTCATCTGGACTAATGCAATAGTTTATTTAATAGTTTATGTTTCTACTTTTGCTCCTTAATTAGCAACTCTGCACACAGCAGACAGAATGATGTTTTAAATTCATGGCATCCCTCTGCTTTAAATCTTCCAATGGCTTCTCAATGCTCTTGGAATAAAATCCAAGCTCCATACAAGCATCTAAATGATGTAGTCACTGCCTCCCTCTCCATTCTTATTGCGTATTTCACTCGCCTTCTCATTGTCTTTACTTTAACCAGGCTAGGACACTTTAAGTTATTAGAAAACACCAAACTTATTTCTACCCTTGAAGATTTGCTGCTTTTCCCTTTACTTTGAGTTCTGTGATTGCTGATCTTCATATGCATGGTTTCCTCTTTTTATTCAGGTCTTAGCCCAAATGTCATCTTCTCAAAGGCAGTTTTCCTGATAGTCCCTCTAAAAGTCTCTCAGTTCTCTCCATTTTATCCACTTTTGTACCTAGCACTCTTCAGTATCTGAATTTACCTTACTTGTATATTATTTTTATCTTTAAAATATGAATTCCATTTGAACAATTTCCTTTTCTGACCTTTCATCACTCTATTTTCAATTCTAGAAGAATATTTAGAACATACTTTATATTTATCCTGGGAGGAT
>VMDR010037909.1:0-10113 GCA_007922815.1 Macrotus californicus | reverse complement strand
AGGTCTTATCTATCTTATCTTTTTTTAAAAAAATCTTTCCTTTCTTGCCTATTTCTGATTTGTCAAGTTTTATAAATTTTATTTTATTAATTAGCTTTTCAGTATACATTCTTCTATAATTATAACTTTAGTCATCCTAGAGGTTTTAGTAAACATGTTTGATTTATTAATGTATTATAAATTAATATTAGAAAATCTAAGAAAGTTTAACTTTATTTGATCCTTGGCCTTTGTGCTATTTTTTTTAATATATTTTATTGATTATGCTATTACAGTTGTCCCATTTTCTCCCCTTTATTCCCCTCTACCTTGCACACCCCCTCCCACCCACATTCCCCCTGTTTAGTTCTTGTCCATGGGTCATATATGTAAGTTCTTTGGTTTCTACATTTTCCTATACTGTTCTTAACCTCCCCCTGTCTATCTTCTACCTACCATTTATGCTTCTTATTCCCTGTACCTTTTCCCCCCTCTCCCCACCCACTCCCCTGATGATAACCCTCCCTGTGATCTCCATTTCTGTGATTCTATTCCTGTTCTAGTTGTACGCTTAGTTTGTTTTTGTTTTTGTTTTAGGTTCGGTTGTTAATAACTGTGAGTTTGTTGTCATTTTACTGTTCCTACTTTTCATCTTTTCCTTAGATAAGTCCCTTTAACATTTCATATAATAAGGGCTTGGTGATGATGAACTCCTTGAACTTGACCTTATCTGGCAAGCACTTTATCTGCCCTTCCATTCCAAATGATAGCTTGGCTGGATAGAGTAATCCTGGATGTAGGTCCTTGGCTTTCATGACTTGGAATACTTCTTTCCAGCCCCTTCTTGCCTGTAAGGTTTCTTTTGAGAAATCAGCTGACAGTCTGATGGGCACTCCTTTGTAGGTTACTGTCTCCTTTTCTCTTGCTGCTTTTAAGATTCTCTCCTTATCTTTAATCTAGGGTAATGTAATTATGATGTGCCTTGGTGTGTTCCTCCTTGGGTCCAACTTCTTTGGGACTCTCTGAGCTTCCTAGACTCCCTGGAAGTCTATTTCCTTTGCCAGATTGGAGAAGTTCTCCTTCATTATTTGTTCATATAGTTTCTTTCTCTTCCTCTTCTCTTTCTGGCACCCCTATGATTCGGATGTTGGAACGTTTAAAGACATCCTGGAGGTTCCTAAGCCTCTCCTCATTTTTTTTAATTCTTGTTTCTTCATTGTGTTCTGATTGAATATTCTTTCTTTCTTCTGGTCCACACCATTGATTTGAGTCCCGATTTCCTTCCCATCACAGTTGGTTCCCTGTACATTTTCCTTTATTTCACTTAGCATAGCTTTCATTTGTTCATCTAATTTGCGACCAAATTCAACCAGTTCTGTGAGCATCCTGATTACCAGTGTTTTGAACTGTGCATCTGATAGGTTGGCTATCTCTTCGTCACTTAGTTGTATTTTTTGTGGAGCCTTGATCTGTTCTTTCATTTGGGCCATTTTTTTTGTCTCAGCACACCTGCTACGTGTAAGGGGTGGAGCCTGAGGTGTTCACCAGGGCGGGGCAACCACGTTGCTGCGTTGTGACGCTGTATATGGGGGAGGGGCCAAGAGGGAACAATGCCACTTGCTCGGCCGGTTTTCGGTCACTTCCCCCGCTACCCACAGTCAAATTGGGCCCTTCTGGTGCTGATTCCCGGATGGGTGGGATTGTGTACATTCTAGGACCCTGTGTGTCTCTCAAACGAGCTCTCCTGTGAGGCTGGGAGTTTCTCCTGCTGCTGCCGCCTCAACCCCCACAGGAGTTTTCAATCAGAGGTTTGAGGCTTTATTTCCCTGCGCTGGAACTCTGGGCTGCGTGGTCTGTCTCACTCCTCAGTTGTTCCTCCCGGTTTATCCGCACATGGGTGTGGGCCGGCCTGGTTCTCCAGCCACCATCTCTCCCAATCCACCAGCCGCCTTGCCAGGAGTCCTCTCCACCCCGCTGCCTGTCTCCACCGCTCCTACAGGTCTGGATGAATGTTTCTTCTTTAACTCCTGGTTGTCGGACTTCCATACAGTTTGATTTTCTGTCAGTTCTGGTTGTTTTTTGTTTTTCAATTTGTTGTTGTCCTTCTTTTGGTTGTGGGAGGAGGCACAGTGTGTCTACCTACGCCTCCATCTTGGCTGGAATTCCTGTGCTATTTTTTCATGTATTTTACTTCAACATGTATTATAAACCATATAGATATTATTGGGGTTTTTTGGTAAATAATCAATATTCTTTTCTCTCTCTCTCTCTCTCCTTCTCTCTATACACACACACACACACACACACACACACACACACACATATATATATATATATATATATATGGCATATATATAACCTTTTTGTACTCTTCATTCATTTTTGTATTTCTTTACTGCAATCCAGGATAATTTTCCTTTAGCCTGAAGAAATTCCTTTAATATTTCTTGTAATGCTGATCTGCTTGAGGCATATTTTTTTAGCTTTTTTTGTATGTAAACATCTTTATATTGACTTTTTAAAAAATCATTTAAAATTTTTCAATTAGAGTTGACATACATTATATTAGTTTCAGGTGTACACCTGAGTGATTAGATATTACATAACTTACTAAATGACCATCCTCATAAATCTTGTACTATTCTGGCACTGTACATAATTATTAGGATATTATTGACTGTATTCCCTGTGTTATAACTTAAAATCCTATCACTATTCTGTAACAACCAATTTGTACTTCTTAATCCCTTTACCTCTTGACTTGTCTTCACAACCCTCCTCCCATCTGGCAACCATCAAAATATTCTCTGCACCCTGGCCAGGTAGCTTAATTGGTTGGTGAGTCATTCCATAAACCAAAAGGTTGTGGGTTCAATTTCCAGTCAGGACACATAACAGAGGCAACTAATCGATGTTTCTCTTTCACCTTGGTGGGTTTTTTTTTCTCTCTCCCTTCTTTTCCATCTAAAAATCAATAAACGTGTCCTCAGATGAGGATTAAAAAAATGTTCTCTGAGTCTGTGAGTCTGTTTATGTTCTTCTTGTTCATTTATTTTGTTTTTTAGATTCAATTTTTTTTAAAGATTTTATTTATTTAATTTTATAGAGAGGAGAAGGAAGGAGAAAGAGAGGAAGAAAACATCAATGTGTGGTTGCCTCTCACGCACTTCCTATGGGGACCTGGCCTGCAACCCAGGCACATGTGGTGACTAGGAATCGAACCTGCTACCCTTTGGATTGTAGGCCAGCGCTCAATCCACTGAGCTACACCAGCCAGGGCTAGATTCAATTCTTGATAGATATGTATTTATTGCCATATTTTGTTTATATTTTTTATCTTTTTTTTGTTCTTCTTAAAGAAGACCCTTTAACATTTCACATAATACTGATTTGGTAGTCATGAACTCCTTTAGCTTTTTCTTGTCTGGGAAGCTTTTTATCTGTCTTTCAAATGTAAATGATAGCTTTGCTGCATAGAGTAATCTTGGTTGTAGATTCTTGTTTTTCATCCTTTTGAATATTTATTGCTAGTTTCTCTGGCCTGCAAAGTTTCTATTGAGAATTCAGCTGATAGCCTTATGGGAGCTCCCTTGTAGGTAACTAATTGCTTTTCTTTTATTGCTTTTAAGATTTGCTCTTTCTCTTTAATCTTTTGCATTTTAATTATGATGTGTCTTTTTTTGATGCTACAAATACGTCATTCTTTTCTGGCTGCTTATAATTTATATTCAAAAGTCAGCCATCAGTCTTATTACTGTTGCTCCTTTAAAGATGTGTATTTCTTTCCTGCTTTTAAGATTTTATTTTTGTTTTTTGTTTATAGCAGTTTGACTACATGGTGTCTAAGCATGATTTTCCTTGCATTCAACCTGTTTGGGGTTTTCTTGGTTGATGGTTTCTTTTTAAACACTTTAAAATAAAATTTGGTTTTTATATCTTTAAATGCATCTACCATAATCGTTCTCCTCTCTCTTCATCCTTGTTAGATATTTTGACTGTATCCCTTATATCTCTTGTCTTTATTCTCACTACTCTTTTCTCTATATGGGTCAATTGGATATTTCTGATTA
The DNA here is from genome assembly GCA_007922815.1 of Macrotus californicus. Classification (NCBI taxonomy): domain Eukaryota; kingdom Metazoa; phylum Chordata; class Mammalia; order Chiroptera; family Phyllostomidae; genus Macrotus; species Macrotus californicus. The sequence goes on along the minus strand of VMDR010037909.1, from coordinate 6,064 downwards.
ACCTATTTTTTTAAGCTTAGTAGTTCTCTCTTTTGCTGTTTCCAGCCTAATAGTAATCCACCCAGTGAATTTTATTTCAAATATCTTATTTTTTCAGCTCTAGAAAGGCTGTTTGATTCTTTTTTATTAAATTCCCATTTGTTTTGACTATCTCCATCCGTTCAAAAATTTTATTTACCTTTTCTTATGAACATATTAGTATTTTCTGTTTTAAAGTCTTTGTCTACTCACTCCACTATCTGCATCGTGTATGCCTCTGTTTCTATTTTCTGCTTTTTGTCTTGGTTAAAGGTCATATATTCTTGTCTTTTCACATATATTGCAAAGTAAGGAAGAGATATACCATTAAAATATTGATGAAAATAAAGGTAGAGTGATTATGTTAATAGAAGTTCAATTTTAAAAATTATATACAGAATATTATATGCCTGTATAATTTAACTCCAAGGAGGCTGAAGAGGATATCTTCCTTTAGTAGTGGTTCTCCTTGTTACTTTTAGGCCATTTGGGTAAGGTGCTGACACCTCAGTTTATTTAGGAATTGAACTATTTAATTAGGGTCAGTTTGGATTTGCATTTTTAGTAAGATTTGGTTGACTATCTCTCATTTGCCAACATTGACCTACTATGTTTTTGATAGAGAGATTGTTAGGTTTCCTCTCCACAGTCCTGAAAGACTACCGGAGATTCAGTTCCTTTCTTTGGAGGTTTTGAGATTAGCCCTTTGATCTCTTGCCTCACACTGCTTCAAATTCGGGCAGATGTTGGAGATCTGTCATGTATTGCTTGCGATTATTCCCCCTTTTCTAGCAAGTTTTATCCTGAGTACCATGAAACTGAGGGAGATTTTACTCTGCCATTCTAGCTCATTCCTACAGCCTCCTGCATCACTGTAGAACTAGGCAAATACTCCTTTTAGTCTTGCATTTGAAAGCCTTCAGTCCACTACACTGAAAGCCCTACTGCTTTTTGTTTTCACCAGTCCTTCTGTCTGGGCTAATCTCTGTTCTCTATCTCTACCCAGAGTCTTTAAATGGTCTTAGGAAAGAAATAGAAAGTGATTGTCAGTTCACCTAGTAAGGGTCTTCTCTTTCAGCAGTTTTGGTTTATCTACTTCTTATTACTTTACTTATAAGCTCTCCAATGTTGTAAAAATATGATTGTGATTCATTCATTTTATTCCTGGTTGTTGAAGTATAATATAACTGCTATCCTTAAAGTTTGGAACAGTGGAATCTATGTTTTTCTCATTATAAAACTAATACATGCTATATTAACTTTTGCTAACTTATGCTGCATAATAAATGTTTCCAATAATTGATTGACTTACAACAAAAAGGTTTATTTTTTGTTCCTGCATATGTTAGCTGAAGACTGGCACTGGTTCTACTCTTGCTCTATGTATCTTCTAATTCTGAGATCCAGGCTGGAGACCAAGTACTTGGGCCATATTGTTCTTATAATAGGAAAAGAAAGATAATTGGCAGAATACAAATAAGACCTTTGTCTTTTTTTAACCATTTACTCATAGTAACAGAAAAGTTCTCAAACTGTGTACATTTAGTCTTGCTTTGTCATGTAGTCCCAAATATAAAATATCTTTAACACAAGTTTGGGTCTGATCCATGACACTCAGTGCTATTACTTTCTTATTCTATGAGGAGATAAAAATCAGAATTTTGGGATTTTGTAAAAGTTATTTTTTTAAGGGAGAAAGTGCTAGAAATAATAAAAGTCAAGAGCAAGAAATTCTTGATCCAGCTAATTTTATTTTACCTAATTCAAGGTCTGTTTGGAAACAGTCCAGCCATTGTTAATATAACAAGAACAGTTTATGTGATGTCGATGTAACCTGGCAGCCAAGGAGAGTAGACTGGAATGTGCATACATAAACAATGATGACTTCACTGTACTAGTCAGTGGGGGCAGTGAACACCATTGAGTGAGCATATGTACTGTGTGTCTGTTGCATTAAAAATGACTGAGCAGGTAAAGCAACAAATCTGGAACAGATTTTGTGTTAAGCTAGAACATTCCTCCATGGAAACTATTTAGATGATTCAAAAGGCTGCAGCTATGGGCAATTGGTGATTGGCAGCTTCTTCACCACAATGAGCCCACTCATGCATCATGTCTCATGGAGGGTTTTTTAGTAAAACATCAAATAAATCAAGTGACTCAGTCCCCCTACAGCCCAGATTTGGGTCCCTGTGTCTTCTGGCTTTTCCCAAAACTAAAATTACCTTTGAAAGGGAAGAGATTTCAGACCATCGATGAGATTCAGGAAAATACGACAGAGCAGCTGATGGAGATTGGGAGAACTGTGAGATCCCAAGGTGCCTACTTTGAATGGGACTAAGGTGTCATTGTATTATGTACAGTATTTTTTGTATGCTGCATCTTCTTCAGTAAATGTCTCTTTTTCATATTATGCGGCTGAATACCTTCTGGACAGTCTTTGTATGTTTCACAGTGCTGTTTAAACTAGGTTAACCAGGCTCCCTCTTAGAATGAGAATAGCCATAAAGAGGGTTAAGTTTTTCTAGTCATTTATATTTATAGATATTTATCTATTCAGAGAAATTCTTAGTGGTTCAGATTTTCATGGAAGGAATATATCTGTAGGGAAAGTGAGAGTAATTTTGTACAAATTGGGAGAGGGGAAGACTTATTTGTGAATTTGGACATTAAGGGCTCTTAGCATTCGGGACATGGAAGAAGGAGGAGGTGAAAGAGGACTGGGAAACATTTTCTACCTTGTAATTCTGCCTTAGGTTCAGCCTGATGGAGGGTGGCATGCCAATGAAAATCAAATTTGTAAAAGTGACTTAAATGAGGTACATCTGGATTCAGATTCTATTCCAGTTAAAAGTTGTGTGATTTGAGCAACATACTTGTCTTATTTATAAAATAGAGATAATAATTGACTTATTGATTCTACCATCTTTTACAATAATTGTCCCTCCATCTCTTGAGTCATCAGTTCTTCTGTAGCCAACTTAAATTTTATGGTCCTTTATCCTCAACTCTCTGGTATACACCCTTGACTGTCTTCTCTCACTCTAACTTAATCATACTCACTTGGAAAAACTATACCCCAGGTTAACCCAATTTTCTTTCAACTCCAAGTCTGTACCTGTGGAACTGTATGTGTTTAGAGGAAAATGAAAAATCATGCTGACTAATTTTACTTTAAAGTCATGGTCACAGGCATTACATGAGTCCCTAATACTGCCTGGTATTCATACTGTATTTTCTTAAATCATTTTTCTGTTTTTTTTAGATTGCTTATTTCTTGTTTTCTATCATCAGACCTTCCAGCAATATCTCACTCCCAGTCTTGAATTCAGCTGATGATTTTGTTTCCTAGCTCACTGAAAAATATTGAAGCAATCAGAAGAGATCTTGCATAAACTCATTTGACCACATCTACCTACCTACATCTCCAATTTCTAAACTATGTATCCTCACCTATCTTCTACCTTTCTAAAGCCAAATTCCTCCATTGTGTATTAGATTCTATTTCTTTATGCCTATTTAAGGACATTGCTCTAGCAATTCTCCATTCTCAGATTTCTCAGTACCACATCACTGCCATAGAAGACAAAATTTACTGCTGTTTTTATCTTTAAAACATCTTTTACTTGGCCCTACTTTTCTTACCAGGTAACACTTTATTTGTTCCTCATTCACAGTAAACTCCTTAAAAGAGTTGTCTGTGTTCACTGATTTCAATTCTACTCTTCCTGTTTCCATTGACATTTGTCATTGTTATTGCATTGAAACTATTCTTAAAAAGGTTACCAATGACCTTCATATTGCTAAATTTCAAGTTAATTTCTCAGTATTTATCTCCCTTGACTTAGCAGCAGCATTTGATTTAATTGATCATTCCCTCTTACATACACCTTCTTCACTTGGCCTCCAGGCAATTATACTTTTTAAAAAATCTTTCCTCCTTTATCTCTTGTCCACCTCCTCTCCTCAGTCTCTTAAAAGTTGAAGTATCCATCTGGTTCTCTTTTCTGTCTACACTCAATCCTTTGATGACTCTGGCTCAAAATACCAATTCATCCTGACAACAGCCAAATTTATATACCCCTTTAAGACCCTTCTCCTGAATTCCAGCTCATGTATATACCAATACATATCTATATAGCCATTTGGATGTCTGATAATATCTTATAATTAATATGTCTCAAACCAAATTAATGATTCCTTGCTTAAAAGTTGCTTTTTCCACAGTGTTTGTCAGCTCAGCAAATGTCTACTAAATTTTTTCAGTTGCAGCCATCCTTGATTCTGTCTCTTTTATTCCCACAACTAATTTGTAATGAAAATTTTGTCAAGCCATACTTTCAAAATACGAGAATATATTTAAAATATATCTCTTCTCACTACCTCTACTGCCACCAATCTGGTCTATACCACTATTACCTCTCCCCTGGAGTACTGCAGTAAATTCATAACTTGTCTCTCAGTTGCCCTCTTACCTGCCTTCTTACAGTCTTTTCTCAACACAGAAGCCCAGTGAGCCCTTCAAAAAGTAAGTAAAATGTTTCACTCCTCTGCTCAGAACTCTCCAGTTGCCCTAGAAACTACACAACTTCCTTAAATGTCACATTCTCAAACCACTGTAATTAAAATTACAACTTCTCTTTTTCACATATACTCTCCCCATATATACTCCTAATTCTCTTTACTTGCTCCTTTTTTCCTATAACATTATTTCCATTTAACATTTTAATTTATATATTAATTGTTAGTGTTCTTTCTTTTGTTAGAGTAAGCCTCATCAGGGCAGGGAATTTTATCTATTTGTTTTGTTTACTGATATATTCCAAGTACCTGAAACATTGCCTACCACATAAGTGCCCAATAAATATTTGTTGAGTAAAAGAATGCCTGCTGCTCAAGATTTTGTAGACATTAAGTGCAATAATTTACTCCTATACCTCAAACAATAACTGGGGCATTATACATGTTTAATAATTTTGTTCTCTTTCTTTCCTGCTTCCTAGTTACTATACTTTGTGTAGGTATCTGAACATGTTAGGAGTGTTGTAGGCTTCTAGATCCATATTTTATTCCATTCTCCCTGGTGTAGTCTTTGCAGCTAACGCAGCTTTTCCTCATTCCTCTTTTTGCTTTGTGACCTCCTCCATCCAACAGAGGAAATGGAAGGAGTTAGAATCAAAGGAGTAGAAAGAAGGAGAAGGAAAAAGATCTTGCAGATTCTTATAGGTAGGAGAAAAATCGATCAGACTTCTACTTTTAATGATCTTTCATTATTTTCTGGTTCACAGTTCCTGGCATACAGTTGATGCTCAACAAATTTTTGAATGACTACATTTTCTCTGTACAGTGGAATTGCTCTTTCCAAACATAGGTCTCTTCTATGGATTAAAAGAAGCAAAAGAGTCTGAGGAGTAGGTGGTTATTCAGAATAGTGAGTAAAAGCTGATATAGCCCTATGCTACGTGGGCCAAGAGAAGAAAATAGATGTATGAAGTGAATCAGAAATAGATAGGTTTTGGCAAGAACAAGGTGTTGAAATAAGTATAGCCCTTAGATTGTGTAAAATGTTTTTGTTGTTTTATTCTTACAACACTTCTTGTTATCACATTATTAGAAACAGGGAAACTGAGTTTCAGGTGATATATCCTGTACAAGTTCAAACAGTAAGTATCAGAGCTGGTGCTCTTGACAACTAATTTCATGCTCATGCTCGTAAAACAAGGAAACTAAGGAATAACACAAAAAATACTCTGAGTCATATATCCTAGGTTTATGTCTTGGCTCTGCATATTATAGGTCAAATCACATTCTTTCTCTGAGCCTGATGACCTTTTACAGGGTGATGGTTATGAGACTTAAATAGGAGAATGAGTATAAAATTGCTATAAAAATGGTTGTTGATGTTATTATTCCATCATAGAGTGGTAGACCATGACTGAATTGAGATTAAAGAAAATAATACGACTGAGGAGAGGCAAGTAAGAATACAATTGTATCAAGCCCCTAGGAAAATGTCACCAGAGATAAATAAGAAGTAATGGGGCTG
>VMDR010037908.1:0-10112 GCA_007922815.1 Macrotus californicus | reverse complement strand
CATTTCAGTAGAAGAAAAATTAATTTGGATATTTTATGAAATCTCATCAATTTTATCTGTGAAGAAAATTCTTACATTAGCAATATAATATTTTTATTAGCAGTGTTTTTACAAAGATTAGTACTTCTCAAGTTGGTTCTCTCAGGTAAATGATAGATTTATACTTATTTGTCTGAAATTGATTGTACAGCTTACCTGTTTTACATTTAAAAAGAATTCCATTATTGATGAATAATAATAAATTAAACCTGAATCTTTGAAGGTTGCAAAGTGTTCCTGACTTCCTTATTCGAAAGAAAGATAAAAACAAGAAGCAAGAGAGCACTAAGTAGGAGCAAGAAGAAAGAATGATATATATATTTAAGTTAGTAAAATTTTTAGATGCTTATGTTTCCATACTTTTATTTTTATAGTTTGTTTTAGTATTTTTAAAAAACAATTAGCTATCTTTTTCTTCAGAATTCTCATCCATAAATTGCTATATCACACTAAACATCGAGCATTACAAAAGTCTGCTCATTGGATCTCCTGCTTCACTCTGGTCCTCCTACATACATTCCCCCAGCTGCCCAAAGTGATCTTTTAAGACCATATATCAGATTATGCCCTTTTCCTGCTCAAAATCTTCCAGGGCTTCCAATGTCGCTCAGAATAATAATCCGACTCTCCCTCTTCATGGCCTATATAATCTGCCAGTCTGTCTGTCTCTCTGACTGCCATCCAACAACCTCCCCTTTAATTCATCCCCCTGTAAAGCAAGTACTTTTTTGTCACAGGCCTGTCCTTTTATCTAACTGTGAAGTCATATGTTACAATTTATTTGGTCACAGATGTCTACTAAAATACAGGGAATATGCCAGAGTTGTGGGTTCGGTCCCCGGTCGAGGTGTATGAGAGGCAACCAATCGTTTTGCTCCTTTTCTTTCTCCGTCTTTTGCCCTCTCTCTAAAAATAAATAAGTAAAATCTTTTTTAAAAAAGTCAAGATTTAATAAAAAAAAAAACACTCAGTATAATCTCATAGATTAAAAAACTCATGAGGTCAAGAATTGTGTCTGTCCTGGTTTACCATAGCATTTCTTCTGCCTAATAAGTCTGTGTTTAATTAAGGTGGTATCACTCATCTACTTATCTCATGTAAGTTCTATGAGGACAAGGTCTGAAAGAGAATAAAAATGTTTTGTTCATTGTTATATTTACAGTACCTTGGATAGTTCTTGAATATAAAACTCAGTAAGTATTTACTGCGTACATCGACCTAAGAAAATAAATATGTTAAATAAGTACAATGGGAAATGGGGGCAGAATTCAGGACTGTCACAAAGATTCCAGTAATATGGACATTTTAAAGAGGAATTAGAATAAATTGATGATAGATCCACACAGCTTAGAGGCTTTGTTTCTGTCCTATTTCTACATTTGTGCGGTTGGCCACGTGAGTCAATCCATTGCCTTCCTCTCCCACAAACGATGGTGAGTACTGCTCCATAATAGATTAATGTGGCCACACTGGCACTTGTCAACACGTGGGTATAGTTTCAGGAGTAAAATACAATTATCTATAAATCACCGACCTAAGTATAATGTGATGTGCCTGCATGTTGGAATGATTGCTGTTGTATACTTCCATGATTTGAAAGTGTTTTTGCAGCCCTGATTGTCCCATCCATTTGTGGCTACAAAACAGAGCATCATCTTCTAAGAAGAGTAGAATACTGAAAGGCAGACCACACTGAGCAATAGACATAAATTATTGTTTGTTGGGATTCTTTTCCCATCTTGTTCACTAGGAGTCTCATTATGCATTACACAGTGCATTAAACTAAGAAGAATCAAAATCATTTTTTGATATAGAAACAAAAAAGGTGTCCTTTGCTTGCCTTCCATGAACTTCAGAATGAAGCCCCAAACTAGTAGCTTTAATTAACTTAAACCAATTTGACATTGATAAAATCTTAAGAAAATGGCCTACTGTGCAAAGCTAATTCACTTTTGACCCAGAAATTTAATCAGCAGAATTCTTGGCTATAAGGTCAAGACAACAAGAACACAGGTTATGGAAGACCTAGGGATAGGTTTGATATTATGAAACATACTCAGCACTCTCTACATGCAAGAGAGTAAATCATGCAAGAACAGAAAACAAAAAACAAGTCCACTTTGGAAAAATAAGCTATTTAGCTACTCAGGATTAATTTAAAAATTATCACATGGATTTATGTCACATGGGTTCAGGTGACTTTTTGTCACATCAGATAAAGACCAGATGCTTCATACTGAAATGGATCCAATGCCAGACACTAGAAATACTGCATCATGTCAAATCATATGTGACCAGGACTGAAGTTTAAAGATCAACTAACACTATGATTTATTAATTAGAAAAGAAATTTAAAAAGGCGTTTGCTATTAGAGACCATAGTAGTTCTTAGAGCTTACTTACCAAGGGATTTTTTAAATGATTATCATTGCTATTATGTATGTAAGCAAATTACATGTGTCCAGAACTTATTGTTTATATTATCTAGTCTCTTCGTTCCGGGAACTGATCCCACCCCACCAGTGGTTAAAAAGGGATGCCTATTTTCCTACACTTTGGCTCCTACTCCACTGGTCACAGTTGATCGGTCTAAGAATCCGTGGCTGACACAAGCTGAACGAATAAAAGTACCTTCAGGGAATTTTTAAACGAGACGTAAGAAACAGAAATAGATATTCCAGGAAATAAAATGTGAAGTTATAAAGGAGCAGCAGTGTCAGCAGTAATATTTGGTGTAACATGGATTAGAAAACCTGAGAAAAAAGCATAGAACATACACACAGGGAAAGACAAGAGACAACAGACAGTCTGGATGGCTTTGGAATGTCTATTTCTGCTCAGGTATTCTTAGTTCTTGCAAACAACTCCATTTTTATAACATTGTTACTTAATTAGCTGAAGTTGAGAGTGGCAGAGACTGCTAGTTAACCCCCCAATAACTATCCTGCCTTCCTTCCTCAGTAGTAGAACATGTATATAGAACTGTACTAGACAAAAGAATAAATTTCCCAGGTTTCCTTGAAACTGGGTGTGGCAATGTGATCAAATTCTAACCAAAAAGCTATAAATCATTATGAGATATGCAATTGCAGAAACTGAACTTTAAAAAGAAAGTCTCTTGTCTCTCCTTATTACTCCCTTGTACTGGGTATAATTTGGGCACGACAGGTGGGGCTTCAAACTGTCATCTGGACACAGAGGTAGAATGAGGGGGCCCTGTTCAGCAGTATCCCAGGGAGTCTCAGATGGAATGAGACCACCAAGACAAGATATGCTTGAGGAGAAAAGGCTGGCTAATCTCTCAGAGGGGCAGAGCCCCCAGTACCTTTTTTCTTGAGCTTTTATTGAGTTTCATTTGCATAGGGATGCATATCAAAGAAAGAAGATATGGTTTAAAGATAACATTTCTGGGATCACAAGGGTCTTTTTGAGAAAGAGTCTGATAGACAGGGTGATGCCAATCCGCATAAAACCTGGGGAAACAAACTCATTTTGCACTTGGACCCTAAACATTTAGTATGCATAGCTTGAGGGAATTTTTAGCAAAGCAGGTTTCACAGGATTTTATGCATTCTTTCTCTAGCCCGATTGTCCCTGGCCCAGGGCTGCACCCACCTCCAGCATTATTTCAGGCCTGAATTGAAGGAGGGGAGGCGGGAAGCAAGGAAGGCAAGAGATTAAGAGACTTTTTACATATACAATGAGGACTCAGGCTGTGACAAAGCGAAGGGTGAGGGTCTTTTGCCCCATTCTTTATAGTCCCCTAAGTCCTTCCCTGATGGCCTCTTCCCAGCTGTGCTTCTCTTAGGTTGTTCCTTGTTCCTTCCTTGAGGAATCTTACCTGTCATTGGCCATGCAGCCCATCCTCCAGGGGCCAAGCAGGGTGATGTAAAGGGGACAGAGGCTGCACTCCTGCCCCTGCCAGGAGGATAAGTTTTGTCTCCTTAGTGACTTACGGTCCCAAGTTCTCTTTACTTGCCCTAGCCGTGGGGCCTTCTCACCTGTGGGCGAGGTTACAGCTCCTGAAACCAGGGAGAACGGTTCCCAATAGTAAAAGCCATGCATTGAGCTTGATGATATAAAACATTAAAAAGAGGCTTGTTCTCTGATACTCTGCAACCATCCCTGAACTGCTCATGTTTCTATGAAAAATAAATAAACTTCTACCTATTATGCAATTGTTATTTTGCATTTTCCCTGTCTCACGAACAATCTTAATTTTAACTAATAATACATTACTTTCTATAACTTGGAAACAAATGAGTTATAACTAATATACCATGTTATTCATTTATAATCATAAATTCTTTCTGTTTCCACTTAAATATATGTAGAATAAATTACTAATATATTTGTCATCTATTAGTTAATATTTGCCATATTTCTTAAGCCAAAAATTGTTATTTCATTCCAAACTGACCTATCTTAAAGTTGATAGTTTTGGATGCTTTGTGGTCTGTCAGCTATAAATTGAATTTCACTGCACAGTGAATCTTGCTAATATTAATTGAAGTGTCCTGTGGTAACAGTGGAAGCGTATGTCCCAGTATAATGAAAGATGGCCCTTGAAAAATCCACTCTATAACAAGCTTCTCCTAAATCATTCAAGTTTTAATTCAGGGTCATCAAAGAACATGTGTGAAGGACCCATGGACAAAGACAGTGGGTGGAGAAGGGTTGAATGTGGGAGGTGGGGGTGGGCAGGGTGGGGGGAAGTAATGGGGGAAAAATGGGGACAGCTGTAATTGAACAACAACAAAAAATGAAAAAATGAACAAAAAACTTAAAAAATTTAATTCAACTTCTTATAAAACTTTTTGAAATTTATTTTACTTACTGATTTGAGAGAGAGAGACAGACATGAATTTGTTGTTCCACTTATTTATGTGTTCATTGGTTTATTTGTATGTGTGCACCAACCTGGGGTACAACTCATGATCTTGGCATATTGCGATGATGCCCTAACCTCCTGAGCCACCTGACAAGGGTGCATCCTTCCAAAACTTTTCAATGTTATTTTGTGCTAAAGTACAACTGATATGTGTTTGTATTGCTTTTATCCCAAATCAACAGCCATGCAGGATAAATTTTTAGTATAGAAAGAATATCTCATTCATGGTAGTATGTCTTCCATCTGCCTGACAACTTTAATAGTACCCTAAAGTCATTGTGATAAAAAAAGTTCCTGAAATTTCTACAATGCTTATTAGAAAATGCTGGCTGCCCTTTGATAATGGCTGAGCTAGAGCGTATACAAGGAAAGGTAGGTTAGTCCCAGAGCTGGATTCCCATCCATCGACTACACACATTTTCTCATATCAAGATTCTGCAATAAGAAAAACAGTAAAACAGTAGATGAGGCACAACCGTGCATGTAACTTGATCTGTTTCATGTCTGTACATATGTGAGGGAGGAAGATGAGATTTAAATCAACTTGAATTTGATATTTTAAACTATGCTGATTATTATAGCTTAATATGGAAACATATGGAATATATTCCAAAATAGAGATCCTACAAAGCACAATTAAATGCAATGATTAAAGAATTGTTTTTAATGCTCACAATATTAAAACTCAAAACTGGTGATATTTGTTTAAGCTTAATGATTAAATAATGATCTGATCAGAGCTTAGCTGGGAATAGCCCTTGATTCATTAGACTATTTCAGCCTCTTTCTTTTGCCTTACTAGAAGTTTTGTATTTTAATGCCACGCAGAGAGGACGACTATGTAGTATTAATTACCTCAGGAATTATATTGATACTTTATCTAATGATTGCTTCTTGATGACCATTGGGTATCAGAAAAGTACTACCCATATGTATTTATATACTCAACTGTTGAAAATAATAAAAAACATATTAAACAAGATAAAAGATAGCAGATTAGTTGAACTTCTAAGGCAAAAGTTAACACTGTAATAAAAAAGAAGGGACCTGAATCTTATGGTCTTAATGTTTTTTTTCCGACTTTAAAACTTGACAGTCTAAGCCCAGTGATTATCTGTGCTGTGTGTCCTGACTGTATTTAAGTAATGTGATTAAATTTTATATAATTACAAAAAATAGGGATAAGTTAAATAAATGCAGACTACAAAAAAAAAAAAAAAAGAAATGTAGGCTACCTTTTGTGCCCTTGAAAAACAAATTGAAGCGCTGAGATTGTTTTAAAGAAATAAAAAGGGATGTTACATTTAAATAGCTACCACTGTTTAGGACTTAGAGATACAAGTGCCACCTGAAGCGGAAATGTGTAAATTGTGGAAATAACAGTGTATCTTTTGCCCTAGGATTTTGAAAAGATTATAATGAGTATATTTCACTGTCCTGACCTTTCATGACTAAAACCTAGGTGTATTTCCTCTTTAGTTTCAGCAAATGGGACATAAATCACTCTCCTTGGCATTTTGCATGGTCTGCCATGCAGGCAGCCAACTTTTACAGATGCCCTTCCTGGCTTCAAAAAGGAGAAGCCCGCAGGTAGCAGAAAATGCCAGGTTTCTTCTCACGCCTGAGAAGGTTCTGTTTGCCATAGAGGGAACCAGTGTGCTGCGATAAATGCCACTGTGCCGAGTCAGCATGGTGGACAGTGTAACTCCGTGACCTTCCGCAGGTAGACGGCCTCCCCTGTAGAGTGTCTTTCATACAACCTATAACATGGAATGTCAACACCAGTCTAGTGAGTGGAATCTATGTGCATTTTGCTGTGACACCACTGATGCTCAGTGTGGAGCTCGGGTGCCTCACATTGTCCGAGATTATTGCTTCTACTTTATTCTTTTTTTGTCATTAGTCACGTATGCAAGAAAACTTCCCCTATGAGTCTTCACTGGCTTAGCCTTATTATGTCACTTTATATCTCAAGTGGGTCAAGGCCTAGGACCTAGTATCTAGAATAATTTTATGAAAAAAGATAAGTGTCATTATATTTCCTATCTTCATAAACCACAAAACAGTTCTTGATTCTATTACTGTAATATTCAATTAGGATAATTTAGTCTTACCTGTTTTATTCAAGTATCAGCAACTGACATGTGGAAAGAAGAGAAATCACACTGGGGGAAGCTATTGTAAAAGTTAGCTTTGTAGGTAAGAATTGATCTGTTTTTCCCTATGGAAAAGATCCATCTATCTTTAAAGCACTTTATTTTCCTCCTTTTCTTTCTTTTGCCTGCCTTTCTGCTCTTTGAAATGGTTTGGAACTGTTCTTTTAAAAATTATAGAAGTTCTACTCATTTCAAGTTTTAGTATGGCCCTGGCTGGTGTGGCTCAGTGGATTGAGTGCTGGCCTGTGAACCAAAGGGCTACCAGTTAAGACTCCCAGTCAGGGCACATGCTTGGGTTGCGGGCCAGGTCCCCAGTAGGGGGGACAAAAGAGACAACCACACACTGATGTTTCTCTCCCTCTCTTTCCCCCTTCTTTCCCCTCTGTCTATAAATAAATAAAATATTTTTTTAAAAAGTAAAAAAAATAGTTTTAGTATGCAAGCTATTAAATTTCAAAACACCTTTTATTACTAACATATAAGAGTTTAAATTTATATACAAAAGTTTAATGTGAGAAAGAAAACTCTCTGGAAATTCATGTTGAAACATCAACTTAATATACAGTATATATATTTTAGAATAACTACCCAAGAAGCTAACCCAGAACCAAAATGTCACATTTTCTCATCTTGCTTGCTTTCTTCCTTTCTTGTCTTTTAGTTACTGTTTCTCCAGGTCTCTTTACCGTCATCTACAAATCATGCTATCATCAGCAATGGAGAAGGTCCTGGCTCTCTACATTATGCTGTACAGCAAGGGTTGGCACCCTGCATTCTGTGACCCTACTTCAACGTGCCAGTGGTTTTTGTAAAGTGTTATTGGAATAGAGTCAGGTTCATTCATTTACATATTGTCTTTGACTGCTTTAATTTATAAATTAGTTTTCTTCTGTTTTGTAAATGCAACAGAGAGTATATGACCCACGAAGCCTAACATATTCAGTGTCAGGTCCTTCATAGAACAAGTTTGCCAGTCCTAACCTAAGCTTCTTTTCTCTATCTCAAACAGTTGGGTGTCCTTGATGAGCCACCTTTAAAAAGTGAGAAGGCTGAGCTAGCCAGCTTCTCCAAGGTGATGGGACTCATTCAAGGTTTCACTACCAGCAAGTCTCCTGTTTTGTGATCCTGGGTCCTCTCCAAAATACCATGTACTTATTTACATGTTACAATCCACTTTACATATTTAATTAGTTTAATTTAACTGGTATTTATTATCTAGGTATTTGAGATGCTTGAGAGAAACATAGTTAAGCTGACTCATGAAGAATAAATAAGAATTAGATAAAAACATGGGAATACTATATTGCCAAGGAGTCCACAATTCTAGACTAACCATTAAAACCTTGGAAAGAGCTATAAAAGTTTTATCTTGGTGGTATCAGTCCATCAAACCCCACTGAAAATATCCAAAATAAACAAAAATAAAATGAAAGAAAGAAGGAAAGGAGGAAGGAAGGAAGGAAGGATTTCTTGATTGGGAAATAAAGAATGAGAGATAATGGCCTACACTGAGTTAAACGATCAATGTCATCTCTCTTCAGACTCAGTGAAGTTACCTCAAGTTAGTTTTTGGAAGCTTTACATGTAGTTTTGTGCTTATGATGAATCAGCTGTCTGGAAAATAAATAAATAAATAAATAAATAAATAGGCCTGATTTGTAGTATTTGATGATCTCAGTGATATAAGTATGCCCACAACGAACAACTTCTGGGGATGAAAAGTTTAATGACTGGTTTACATAAAAACTGCTCTAGAAACAGTATGAGCTGACTCCAGCATATGGCCACATGAGTCCCCAGAAGTTGGAAGACTGAGTAATTGCAATGTCTGGCGGTTTCTATAACAGCTGATAATGATTAAGAAAACCCTAGGAGTTGCCTGAGATATCACCTGGAGAGCCCAGAAGAACACACCAAAAAAACAAAGTCTGTTTGCATTCAACTGAGTCCAACTTACTTATTAAACGTACTAAAACTATTGCAAGTATTTTGTGCAATCCAATTAGATCTGCTGTACATTTGAGTCATCATAATTGCCAGAAAATTCAGTCTCAGTCATTATCACGCTTTTTCACTTCATACTGATTGCACTATATAAGAGAGAGACTGGGGTGGTTTCAGAGATAAGCGGAGCAAAGAACAGGAACTGAGTCATCATAAAAGGAATTAGAGTTGTGGATAACAGAAATGTATTATTGCAGAAAGTTCACATATCTCAGGCACTGCGAAAACCTATCATTCCCCCCATTGCTATACTTCATGAAGCTATGTTAGCTCAGTATTACTTCCTAGTTGTGTTATTGAGTAAAGTATAACCAGGAGTACAAGGTGGAGAAGACAGTTCTTATAAGTTGTTACCATCACCGGGCATTGATCCTTGCTGATTCAATTGTTCTCTTTGCATTTTCTGGCCCTAAAGAGGGCGAAAAAGGATTAGAATGGGTGAAGATATTATTCTGCTATCTTCGATCTGTACTATTTTTACTGATTTTTACCCTATAATCAATGCTATCATCCAAGGGTGGGTTTCTTCATCTTTCAAAGAAATTAAAAACGATTATTGGAATTTCTTTTAAAATACTACTATAAAGATAATACAATTGAGATATGAATATCACTATGTTTTAAAAGTCAAGAGTCTAGAGTTGGGGGCATTTAGAGGGCACCTAACTGGTTGAGAATAAACCTTTGAATTGGTAGTCTCATTTAGTGGTTCTCTGTATTTCTCATAATTATTAGTTAAGCTCAAGTCAACCAGTCAGTTCCTTCTCTGATATTTGTAATCGCAAGACCCTTGATTAGTTTCTCACGGTTGCCACATGTATAACATATAAAATAAGAAATGGCTGCCCAACTGCTGTGCAACCATGTGAGCTGAGTGGTAGAGAATTGTAATCTAATATAAAGGAGAACTTATAAAAATCTAAAAAAGGGAGATGCAATATTGTAAAACTAATACTCTAGCTTCTCACCCTCTATGAAGCTGGCTTTCAATTCTGCTCTTAGATTTTGTCAGCTATCTGTTG
>VMDR010037907.1:0-10112 GCA_007922815.1 Macrotus californicus | reverse complement strand
AAAATTGTTAGATTGATGTATGGGGTGGTGCTCCAACCAACTGAGCCACTCTGGCCAGGGTTAAAAAAACAACAACATATGGATGGAGAGAGAGGGGGGGGGGAGAGGGAGAGGGAGAGGGAGAGGGAGAGGGAGAGAGAGAGAGAGAGGGAGAGGGAGAGGGAGAGAGAGAGAGAGAGAGAGAGGCTTTCAAAACATAGAAAATAACCCTTAACTTTAGAAACAAATCTTGGCAAAAGAGATATCTCTTTGTATTTCTTCCATTTGGATTTTTATTTTGTAAACATGTACTAGTTTCTAGAGCCTTGCCTCACTTAATGGCGAACTGACAACATAATCTGGGGAGAAGCCACTCTTGAAAGGTATCAACAATTTCTTTCCTATAAGAATTATCAGACCCACTTTCTCTTTAAACAACCAAAAGCATTTGAATGGAATTTACTTAGTTTTTTACTTAAAAGCTTCCTTTAACTGGCTTTGAAACTCTTCAATAACTGCCTGACAATCTCGAATCTGAACTATCATTGCCTCATTTGTCTGAGCATTAAAGCCAACAGGTTAAACCAGTCTCTCCGAGCCTGTCCCATTGCCCTCCTCCCTGTCCTCCAACACATTTGATGTGGCCAAGGGGAGTTCAGTTGGGAGGGGTGGGGTGGTCTTGAGTTATTTCCCTGTACTTCTTTCTCCAGTGATATCATCTACTATTCTACCTTGAAATCCTAGAGCCATTTCTACCAGGGTCATTACTACACTTCATTAAGCAGCTGGCCCTGTTAGCCAAAGCCTTAAAAACAAAACAAAAAACAGTAGCAGCAAGTAACAATTTTAGTAAAATTTTTTATCTCCAGTCTGAGACACAACTGTGAACTTACTATATTAAGAGTGGTGGTAGGGAGGAGGGAAAACTCTAATCTTTTTGAAACTTTGTGATTCTGTCAAAATTCATGGGTGGAAGAAGCTGGAGAAGAAATCTTTGACCTGTAAAAAATACACACGTGTGTGTGTTTGTGTGTGTATTTGTCTATACATAGTGCCTGCTTGCCTGTCTTTCATAAAGCCCTACACGCCACACTTCATGGACACAGAGTCTAAGTAAGAAAACGTATCAGTCTTCAAAAAACTGACAGTGGAGTTAGAAGGGAGGGTTGAAATGTGTAAAAAACAGTAACTAGCTGTGAAGCAGGATGAAATAAGTAATAATATAGAGATAAACTGATGTATAACTACAGGAGCAAAGAAGTAAGAGTGGCCAACCAGGGTTCTTGCTGGAACGGAGTTTTATGTAGCAGCATCCAGGAGTGGACAAACCCCAGGTTCAAATAAACACTCTCACCTGAGAAAGCAAGCCTCAAACGGAAAGGATTCAATGATACATTGCCTATGAAAGTCCTTGGCACAAGATTTCAGTGATTGTTTCAAGAAGCAGTTGGCATTTGAGTTGGGCTCTGAAGGATAAAACAAATTTAAAATGTGGAGAAGGGTAGTCCAGGCTGAGGTAGCAGCCTAAAGAGAGAGAGGTGACAGTTTGAGGCTCAGGCAGGAAATGGGGGATGAAAAGTTGATGGTGTGCTTCCAGCAGCAGGTGCCTGGAGAGGGGAAGTAAGATGTGGAAGTTCTGTTACACAACGCCCTGGGAGCTTTGTGTAACATGCTGTGAAGTTGGGGGAAAACAACGAAAAAGGTAGTTATTGTACCCACCCACCTTTGAACACGTCATCAGCTTTTCTTTGGTTCACCTGTGATAAAAAAATGACCAGAAAAGAGTAAGGAAAGCCACATGTCCAACAAACAAGGACATGTTTTGGGTGCCCTAGTATCCTAATTCAGGAATTGTGAAATTCCTGCACTTTGCTCACTCCAACCCCTCTCCTACTTGTGCTGCCACCATCTCTCCCACGGGTACCGACGCAGCAACTCCACCCACCGTGTCTGACAACCTCTCTCCCTGGCCACCTCCAAGTGCTGGAGTCACCACCGCAGCCACCAAGTACAGGAGAGGAAGCTCAGCGAGAGAGATGTATGTGTCAGACTGGGCAGCACGCTGTCCTGCCCGAGCATGCCCTGGTTTGCTCGTTCACGGAATTACGTGGAAAGGATGTGCGTCAGCTGAGGGTGCCTCATGCTCTGCAGGTCCTCCACACATACCTATTAAATGAAGTTTTAATTGTTTAGGAGGTCTGGATTAAAACAAACTACCACTTTGTATTGCGTGAATCGTCCTGTATCAATTTTCTCAACAAAGACATTAAGAACTTTGAGGAGCAATTTTGGCATTGTCGGTTTTGAGCCTAAATGCTGAAAAGTTTCTGCCACAGCCTTTATTACTATCTTAGTATTATATGAAAAAATAATAAACATAAAATTTTCCTAACTATAAAGGTAAGGCACATGTGTTATATAAAACTCAGAAAATATCAAATACCCTCCTTTTAAAAAGCTCCCCCTCCCTAAACAATAACCAGAATCACCCATAGTTTCCTATTGTTATGACACATTTTTACAAATTTGAACCTTAGAAAACTTGGGATCTTATAGTTCTGGAGCTCAGAAGTCTGCAGCAGGTCTCAATGGGCTGAAATTAAGGTATCAACAGGCTGCTCATTCTGGAGGGTGTAGGGGAGACTGTTTACTTGCTTTTTCTAGCTAATCGAGGCGTGTCCCCTTTCTCCATCTTCAAAGCCAGCACCTTTGTCTCTCTCTCCATACTCTCCTCTCCCTCTGACTCTCCTCTATCTCCCTCTTCCACGTTTAAAGGACTCTTGTGATGATATTGGGCTTACCTGAGTAACTCAGGATAGTCTATTTACTGATTAGCGCCCGCAACCTGAATTCTTCTTGCCAGGTAATGTACCGTACACTCACAGGTTCTGGAGATTAGGATGTGGACATCTGGGGAGGGGGGTGGTGATCATTCCAGCACACCCATAATTCCATATTCAGAAACAGTAGTCATAAACATTTCATTATATGACTTCCTAATCTTTTTCAGTTCACATACATACAACTCTGCACTATATATAATGGATCGTTTCCCACTTTAAAGTGGGGTCATGACCATGTGGGGAAGGGAGTTTTCTGAGTAACCAGGCTGTTGTTCCAGTTTTCTGAATACCATGTAGGACATTCTCTACTTTGAGCTCAGTTTATGATCAATAAAGCTCCTTTGAATGTAATAAGTAAACACTGAAGAGTCAATAAAGGTGGCCTCACCTGTTCCCTTTTCCCCATTCAGATGTCACTGGAAGTGGAATGAATGTATTAGTGCATGCTGAATTAAGAGCTGGCTGAATTTATCAAGAAAGTTGTAAAACTTCCGTTCTGGGAAGAATCAGGATAGTTCCAATGAAAACAGGAGCCCTGGCAGTAGTGAATCGTGGATATGCTCTCACTTGTAACGCAGCCTCGCATTAATCATTCTTCAGCTTGCCCCGTTGTGAAGAGAAGAGACCTTGCTTACATACACATTCTAATCATTTGTACCTGGGAAACGATTTCCTTCCTCCTGCGGGGCCCTCAGATGACACAAATATAAAGCATAATACTCTTGATGCCAGATACTTTTCTCCTGGCAGGTCACCATGAGTCACCACCGAAGATTTTTATAGGATTGTCTTCACCTGAGATTCTGTAGGTAGGGAGTTGAAAGCAATATAGCGATTCATGCTCAGAAGAAATTTCAAAATGGCAAAATCTGTTTGAGTAATCAAGTGAAAGCAAGAAAGTCGCGTGGAGCTTACTTTGAATAACTTAATTACAACTGCAAAGCGTGTGCTGTTTATTTATAGAGTACCTTTCTCCAAAGGATGGCAAATCACCAAATAACTATGTTATGTCTTAAAAGAGAGGTAGGAAGAGGCATTTTGGTAAAGTCTACCTTACCTGATGATAAGGGAGGAGGATCTCTCACTGCAGCGTTTCCCCTTTTCTTCCCCATTTTTGTCATCCCTGTAGACCCCTCCAATTCCAAACTGGCAAAAGGATGTGCAGCAACTAAGTCCAGAGATGAGAGTGGTCACTCACTGTTTTGATCCAGATGTGACCTGGGCTCTCCCTGTCCCTTGAAGTCTAGATAAAATAAAATCAGTCCCCACCCCCCAACTCCAAGGCTTGTTGCTGATTTCTAGAAATTACTAGGGAGTTTATAGTCTGAAAGTCACCCCTGGCTTCAGGCTTTTTGTTTTCTCAGCTTATGGACTGTTTCAGTATTGCACATGATTTGCTTCTGTCCAGCAATGCATTCACCCTGGTGTCACATTCAGGCTCTTTTCTGGTTTTCTCACGCACACACACACACACACACACACACACACACACACACACTCCCATGAGGTGGTCTGCATGGTAAATAGACTTTACTAAAGACTCTCTGTTTCCATTTCTCTTTTTTCAGTTGGTGACCCATTTTAAAGTCAGTTCCTCCTTCCTCTAGGAGGCAAAACAAATTCCTCCAGCTTTGTCATGCAGAACCAGTCAGCCATTGCTTCCATTAGGTCACTGCCCACCCACAATCCTCTGGTGCTCACCTCCTCCAAACGGCCCATCAGGGCATTTCCCCAGGCACCGTTCTCTTCAAAGAAGAGTTCTGAGGCCAGCTCCTAAGGTTACAATTTCAGACCCACACAACTCATTTTTAACCTCCAGTGTTTTCAGCCCAGAGACGACTATTATTTCTTTTATTCAACAATATATTTTTCATGCTTATTTTATGCCAGGCATTATTGCTGAAGCTGGAAACCCAGCAAAGCATAAGACATAGTCCTGGTTCTCATGGAGTTTCATCCAGTCTCCTGCAGGAGAAATGTTTTAAACAAATAGTGATATGAATAATCATTAACAACTTTGGTAATTATCACAAAGGAAAATTTCTGAGTATTATCTGGAGGGGCTTGGCAGTGACAGTACAGGGTGAGAGGTACGGGAAGGCTTCCCTGACAATGTTTAATTTGCCCAGGATTATTAGAAAAGGCTGGTTTATTCCTAACTCAATTGTTCTTTTCTCTGCAAATTCTGCCTCTGAAGAGACAGCTAAAACAGGAAGGATGACATATGTTGAGTTGCAGTCCTGAATTAACTGATAATTCAAGGAACACTTACTGAGGAGCTTCCATGTGCCTGATACTGTGCTAAAAGCACGTGCACCTTTTATGTAGACCAGAGTGGGTGACAGAAAATATACACAAAATAAAGAAATGTGGTTTTCAGGTAGTATGAAGTAAAGTAACTGGAAAGAGGTGGCAGGTCAGAAGGACCTCATCAGGTTCAGAGGCCCAGAAGGCGAGGAGTTTTTGAAGAGTGTGTCTAGATAAAGGAAAGGTGTGTTCAAAGGTCCTGAGGCAGAAATGACATTGTTGGCTTGTGTGACAACAGAGAAAGGTAAGTGGGACTAGAGCAAGTGACAGGAAGAGGGGTAGGAGGATCTTCATGGGTAGCCTGAGTCCTGCTTAGGTTGGGTTTCGTGGGCCATGAGAGGAATCAAGGATGTTCCTCTTTAAAAAATTTCCAGCTCCCATCTCCCCTTTGGCAACCATCAGCTTGTTCTCTGTATTTATGGGTCTGATTCTGTTTTGTCTGTTCATTTGTTTTTCTTTTAGCTTCCACATATAAGTGAAATCATATGGTATTTGTCTTTCTCTGACTTATTTCACTTAGTATCATGCTTTCTAGGTCCTTCCATGCTGTCTCAAATGGCAAGATTTCATTATTTTTAATTGCTGAATAATACCCCATTGCATATTTATGCCACATCTTTTGTCTCCTGATGGACATCTAGGTTGCTTCCATATATTGGCTATTACCAGTAATGCTGTGATGAACACAGGGATGCATATAGCTTTTCAAATCAGTGTTTTTGTTTTCTTCAGATATATGCCCAGAAGTGGAATTGCTGGACCATATGGTGGCTCTCTCTTTAATGTTTTGAGGAATATCAGTACTGTTTTCCATAGTGGCTGCACTAACTTACAGCTCTAACAACAGTGCATGAGGGTTCCCTTTTCTCCACGTGCTCGGCAGCCCTCGTTATTTAGGGTCTTTTTGTTTTCAAGAGTAAAATATAGTAATCCGTAGGGGAGTTACTTATTTGACTTATGTTTTAAAAAATCATTCTGGGTGCAGGATAGAGAATCGGTTGTTTATCACAGTGTTTTATAATAAACAACCTAAACATCTATTGATGCAGAACTGGTTAAAGTAAATCATAGTATATCCACACAATGGAATACTATGAAGCCATTGGAAATGGTGCATGTCGCTATGTTGACACGGAAAAATGTCTACATTACAGTAACTGGGAGGGAAAAATCAGGTTACAATGTAATAAGTGTACAGAAAAGTCTGGAAAGACATAAACAAAAGTGTTTATATTATTTATCTCTAGGTGATACAATATAAAATTGCCCCTTATTTTTTTTGCTTATACCTATATTTTCTAGTTGTTCCACTGGAGGAATAAAAATAAATTCATGAGACGTAAGATTAGAATATGGCCTGACATTAATGTGGCATTTTCATTTACTGAGACGTATATTTATAGCTTACTTCAAAACACGAATGCAGCACATTTCAAATGTATTCATAAAATTTATAATGAAAAACTGGAAGCGTGATCACTTTAGATATTATTCCTTAAAATTAATGTTCATAGTATTTCTCTTTCCTCCTGCACATGTTATTGTCTTCGATCACACATTTTCTCAGATTCAATGTCAAGTTCTTTCCCAAGTGCTGACTTTTGGGAGCACTTCTGTGTGGCCTTGCTTTATTTTTGAATTAGGATTAGGAGGATATTTCTATTATTGTTTCACTTAAAATTTCCAATAAGAGCAATTTGAAGAATGGGAAACTAAGCCTCAGAGAAATACAGGGTCCGGTACAAATAATGACCCTTTTCTTACAAAATCATAAGCATGTAATTCTGTGACATAACAATATCACACTCAAGCGCACCGTATGACGTTTTAGGTGAAATGTTCAAAGTAAAACTATAAATCATTACACCCGTATTATTACCCTACCAACCACACTTAAGCAGGCCTTACTTCAGCCTGAACGTACTTCATTTTATCTGAGCTCCTAGTACTGTTGTTGCTCTGTTTGTTGTTTCTCTATTTTGGGTGTGGGAGCCTTGTGTAATTCTAGATTTACACTGAATTCTTTCTGTTCGAAGGTTGCACCACTGGGTGATGCTTCAAGTCTCTCCGATGTTAACAGTTCAATAACTGGAGCACACCTGGCCCGTACCTACCACTTCCCGACACAGCAGCCGGGGGCTGAGTTCCCTGCAGCCTTGGTTTTTCTCAACTCCCTTCGTTAATTTCAAAGCAATCCTTTGAATTTGAAACTTTACGGCATGTTTTACAACAGAAAGATCACTGCAAATATAATCAGCTTTTTGGTTTATATGCTTCCCCAAACTGAAGGTTACTTTTTTTTTTCTGGTTGCTGTTTATTATAGTCTTTTTGGAATGATTTTCCTGTCACTGTTACAGAAAATCACTTGGATTTCCAAGATCCTCCAGTACTCTGCATCCACAGCAATTTTAAATAAACTATGTAGAAAAGATACAATTTAGTAATCATGCTAAGGGAAAAGTATAACTAAAGAGCAATTTTTTCAAGCTAAGCAGCTTTCATACCTTTGGATGCAGTAGCCATGGAGATACCTCTCCATTAGACCAAAGTGTTGGTAGAGGTCCTTTGTACCTGTTTCTGTAAAAAACAGTTATTTTTTTTTACAACACAGCTATGACTATATTATAATTTGTTTATACAGGCTATCAAACTGTTTGAAGACAGCTCCTTTCTTGTTCTTCCTTATTATTATTATTTTTTGCAAACCATATGCTATCAGTAAAGGAACAGCTCATATAATCATAATGATGAATTCTGACTTTAGTGGAGTATGCATTAATCATAGTCATGAGATTTATTTATATTATGATTTATTTTAAATAACCGTGTTTAATAAAGAAGCACATTACTAGGCTGCTTAGCTATAGAAATGTTATACCCTTGGTTCATCTCAGAACCTCACAGTAACCACTAGCATTTTTATAATGTTTTATGACTTCTAAAGTCCCTTCACATACATCATGATAAAGTGTTTCCAAAGGTGTTTTTAAACTTTAGGTGGTAGTTAAGGTTGTGTGTGTGTGTGTGTGTATTCTCTCATGAAAGCCTAACTTTTCAGCTACCATAGCAAGTTCTAAAGACCATGTGACAGAGACTCACTATGCTTGTAACAGCTAATGAGCAAAAAACCAACATAGCAAGTTTTAAATCTAATCAGTAAACGTGTATTGAAGACCTTCTATTTGCAGGCACCTGCATGGAACTTGAGGGATATAAATACAATTCAAGTTAACTTCTGTTTTCAAGAGACTTGCAATAAAATACTTTTTAAACAACTAATCACAACAGGAAATGGAGTGAGAAGAACTTAACAGAGGCATGCTTATGGAAATAAAGAGGGAAGAACAATGAATTTTGACCACAAAAAGTCAAGGAAAGCTGTACAAAGGGGTGGAATTGAACTAAGTCTTAGTTGAACAACAAACAACAAACAAAAACTTACCAGAATTTTCCTTGAAGGAGATCTGCTTAGGAGACTCTATATATTTTCATTTCAGTGACATAACGAGTCATCAAAATATCTTAGAACTTGCCTCTTGATCCTTTTTCTGAGTCACACTTTGCTTTTTGGCATGCTGCTCACTGCACAGCTCAAGCAAATAGAGCCTTTCTCCCTTCGGAGGTCCTGGTGCTTGTCTGGAGCCTGGGACAGCCTGGCTTCTCCTTTCATTTCTTTGTGATTTGTGGAGAGCGGCAGAAAGAGGGAATGCTTCTGGCAATTGGCAGACCTTTAAGGGAGTTACTTTTGTCTGCCATGAGCCTAGTGACCTGTAGAAGTTCAGAAATGGTTGATGTGAAGAAGGCAGGTCTGTCTCAAGGAGAAATATTTAATCCTGGATAAAACATGATAAGAATATTCAGTAACGTGTAAATGGAGATTTCAGTCATTTTCTCCAAATTTTGCCTCAGGGAAAAGACAAAAGAAAGAGGATCTGCTATTATTTTGCATACAATTAAAACAAGCTAGTCTTGTCAGAGAAGCTCTTGCTGAAACTGGGGACAGAACCTAGCCACCCCAACTTGGTGTTAGATGTGTTTCTCACTATGCCACCAGGGGATGGAAAAGGGTTTTGTTTTTTGTTTTTGTTATTAATCCATAGAAGACCAAAGGGCACATTTAAAATAAATTGAGAATACACTTTAATATGGAAAGTCCAGTAAGGAGAGAGGAAAAGGGAATAGGTAGATAAAAGAAATAGGGAAGGTAGGAGGGAGAAGAGAAGATAAACAAGCAGGTAAATAAAATAGGAAAGAGTTAAGCAGTGGAGAAAGAGAGGAGAGAGAGAAACTATAGTAAATGGAAGAAACAGGCTCACATTGAGGATGCTACAATTTTATCATTGCCTTTAAAAGTGCTAACCTACATAGGACCTTCCAGGTTACTTATACTCTTGTGAGTGGGGGATACATTTCCTGGGATAATGTTTGTTGAAGTGGGTTTTTGAACCTGGTGTTCTTGAGGAAGGTGAGTCCTTGGGTCAAATTTGATAATTTCCATTTGGTCATAATCTTCTACAATGTTAACATAAGCATGTCATGAATCACCAGGATGATCTCTTTGTGTCTAATAACCTCATGGCAATATTTACTTTTATATTTGCTTGGATAATTGTAAAATAGCACTGGGTTACTCTAATTCTCATGGGCTAATGATAAAAGAGTAGTGGCCAAATTAGTAAATGATGTATTTGTTCTAAGTAAAGGTCAAATGAGTCATTCTGTGCTTGTAAGAAGAATGACATTTGAATAGGGAAAGGGAGTGGGAGATGAGTGATCTCTGAGGGAGGACACAAGGAGCAGGGACACCAGGGTCCTAACAGAGCGCACCTTATAGGTGGGTACATTTTGGTTTCAGCAAAATGGCATATTCTATCACATTAATGTTGTTAATTTGAATTTTATTCACTTTTCTAGTTTTGTTGGTATGTACTCTGCAAATTTATTTTAAATTGTATGAAGGCCATAAGTGTAAGATATTTGTA
>VMDR010037906.1:0-10112 GCA_007922815.1 Macrotus californicus | reverse complement strand
TTAATTTTGATGTGTCTTGGTGTGGTCATCTTTGGGTCCATCTTGTTTGGAACTCTCTGTACTTCCTGGACTTGCATGTCTATTTCCTTAACCAAATTAGGGAAGTTTTCTTTCATTATTTTTTCAAATAAAATTTTCAATTTATTCCTCTTCCTTTTCTCCTCTTATCAGCCCTATGATTTGAATGTTGGTATGTTTGAAAATATCCCAGAAGCTCCTTAGCTTATCCTCAGTTTTTTTAATTCTTTTTTCTTCTTGCTGTTCTGATTGAACACATTTTTCTTCCTTATGTTCCAAATTGTTGATTTGATTCTTGGCTTCATCTACTCCACTGTTGTTTGCCTGTAAATTGCTCTTTATTTCAATTAGTGTGTCCTTCATTTCTTACTGGAATTTTTTATGCTGCTGAGGTCCTCACCAAGTTCCTTGAGCATCCTTATTACCAGTGTTTTGAACTCTGCATCTGATAGGTTGCTTATATCCATTTAATTTAGCTCTTTTTCTGGAGTTTTGATCTGTTCTTTCATTTGGGCCATGTTTCTTTGTCTACTCATTTTGGCAGCTTCCCTGTATTTCTTTCTATGTGTTAGATAGAGCTTCTTTGACTCTGTGTCTTGGTAATGTGGCCTAATGTAGTAGGTGTCCTGTAGGGTCCAGTAGCACAGTCTCCTCTATCACCCAAACTGGGTACTTGAGGTGAGCCCTTCATGTGGGTTGAGTACACCCTTCTCTTGAAATTAAGCCTTGGTTGCTGTTGGCAGTTCAATGGGAGGGATTTACCCTGGCCAGTCAGCTGCAAGAATTGGGTGTGACCACCCAGTGTCCACCATCCATGGTGGATCTGCTCTGAAGAAGTAGGGTGGTGCTCCAATGTGGTCTGTAACTGTCCACTGGGTGTGCTGGCCCTGAGTTTCCCAGGTGGTATAGACTAAGGTCAGTCCCTACCTGTGTTTTGCCCTGGACCACCCAGTCTGAGCTATAAAGGAGTCTGAGGTGGCTGCTAATTTTGCTGGGATTGAAGATCCCATAGGAAGCAAAGCTGTGAATCTAGGCTGGCTGCTGCTAGTACTAGGCCTGGGGCTCACTGAGGCCAGCTGTTGCTTGGTTGAGAGGATTTAGGAACTTGTGAAGCATGAGCTAAGGCCAGCCATTCATGTGGAAAATCAGCTTGGGTGGGCCTGTAATTTGGGTGGGGTAGAGTCTCTGGGGATCTCCTAGGTGGGTCAAACAGTGTTAGCTGGGTTGATGGAGTCTCATATGTGCCACCAGTTTGCCACCTCTGTGGATCTGTGGGGAGAGAGTTTAGAAAAGGGACAATGGCCTCTGCTCACCTTGATGCCAGACACTTCAGTTTCTCCCAGTATGCCACTGGTGCCTTTCAAGCTGCTACTCCAGTGCTGGAGCTCAGAGGAAGTAAGTTTGAGAAGAGGAGTCTGTGTGTGGGATCTTTAAGAGGAACTGATTGGGGCTCCAGAGTTTCTTCCACCAACTCAATTCCCTCTGGTTTTTGTAGCCAGAAGTTGTGAGGACTTATCTTCCTGGCATTGGAACCCTGGACTGGGAAGACTAGTGTGGGGCTGGGACTCCTGGCTCCTGAGACATACCTCTTGAATTTTATCCACCTCACATGGGTGTGGGACTAACCTGTTCTACGTCTCTACCCGTCCTACCAATCTAGATGGATATGATTTCTTTAATTCCATACTCGTCAGACCTCCATTCAGCTCGATTTCTGATGTTTCCAAATGCTTGTTATTCTATACTTTAGTTGTAATTTTGATGTGGTTGATTGAAGAGGCAAGCTATGTCTTCCTCCACTCCCATCTTGACTGGCAGTCATGATTTTCAATAAATGGTGATTGAATTCCAGTCAGTGGAACGTGAGTGAAAATGCTGTGGGAATTTCTTGACTAAGGGTTTCAAGATGTGGGTAGACTACCTCCACTCTGTTTTTTCCCACTTTGTTGGCTGGACACAGGCTGTGATGATGTCCCATGGTAGTGATGAAATAAGTAAGTGATGGTTAAGTAATGAGAAACATTACTAAAGGTACTGTGGCATTGTATTGGACATGGCTCTTCCAAATCCCATAATGGAAGATTGACCAGAGCACCCCTGGCCAGAAAGAATATGTATTTTTTTGGAAACGGTTTGTAATTCCCTCCTTATCTCATTTTGGGAGCAGCTTGTTGTCCTGTGTGATTGCTTCTTGACCTTTTCCCTCTGCATGTACACACTGAGGTAATGTAGTTTAGAGTCATGTACAGGACACATGCCCCCTTTGTGTGGGACCCCTTAAAACAAATTTTGGACTCAGGGAGGTGTGATCCTGCTTTCCTGATCTGCTGCCATTGGTGCCCCCTGTAATGTAAGTAATAAAGGCTATGTCTGCTCCATTCAACCCTCCTTGTGGTTTTTTGGCTTGTCTGAATGAGCAGTTGATATCCTGCAGTTCATTCTCTTGTGGTTACAGTTGGCATAATTGTCAGCAATATTCAAATACCCTGAAAATTCCCCAAGTTGAGTCAACTGTGGACGATGTTATGCTGAGTAGGAGGATGCTGGGAGGAATCCTGGGTTAGCCAGCAAATTATATGTGATATGAGGTGATAAAACTTCTTGACACATGCAGACTGCCACAGGATTAGGGGGATGCCCTGAAACCCGTTGTCCTCCTATAAGCCTTGCAGCATGTGGGAGAGTGGTGCACCCTTGAGAAAAAGAAAGATCTCTGCTATTTTGTTGTCACATGGGCTGGTTAATGTTACCAGCACTGCGAAAGGTAACTGAGAAACAGTGGCAGAGGCATGAGCTGTTTGTTTAGAAGAAGAACTGAAACTAGAAAGAAACATGTTTCCTAATGGTGGACAATAAGGACGCCTTGAGGAGCTGATTCAAACAGACCAGTGTGTTGCTTTGAGAGGATACAGAGATGGCGACTAGCACCCACCCATTATATGGGCAATCATAGCACAGTGTGAATGAAATCCTCCCAAGTGGAATCCTATGGCTGAAAGTGAAAGTGACTCAGATGAAGAGATCATAATAAATGAGAGCAGGGAGGCCATACAGATAGAAGAAGGGACACCTATGGTTAGTTCTATTATAACTCAAAAGATTAAGACCAAACAGCCACAGGAGCCACAGGGCACTCCAGAGCTGCCTCCCAAGCAGACTTCTCACACTACAGTGCACCCCTACACCTCTGCTGAGAGAGTAGAGCTGACTGCTAAGTTCAGACAGAAAAGGTTCAAATCCATCATGGGATGGCTATTGTGGCTGGGGGATATAGAGGCTGATGACATTTTACTTATGGGGGATGAATTAAAACATATGTCTCTGTCACCACCCACCCCTCTTTGAGACAAAGAATTCACAGGGCTGGAGCCCAAGACGGTCACACAACTATGCTCCTTATGTGGCTAATGGCTGGCTGTAGGGTGGTGTGGCCTTATGAGGGGAATTTACCCTCCTCTAACTCATGCTGGGCCAGTTTACTAGAACTCCAGCAGTTCATCCAGGAGCTAGGCATGTGACATGCCATCTATAACCTACAGTCTAATGGGCCAGATATGGAAAGATTTACTGTGGGAATGAGGGATTGGGTTGTGAAAATAGCACCCCTGACTTACTTCAGCACCTTGATACCTATTTTGTCCACCAAGGTGGGCAACTTTGTACAAGTGGCACAGACAGTTGTCAACCTAGGGGAAGTAGAGCTATTGAGACAAAAGAAAGGAATAAGACAGAAAAGAAGAACAAGGAAGGAAAAAGGGAGAGAATCTAACTGTGAAACATAAGTAAAAAGGTCCAGTGAAAGTAACCTGCAAACAACTATGGAATGATCTGGTAAATGCTGGGGTAGATAAAGATAAAATAAACAAAAAGCATAATCAACTGCTTGTAAGGCTGTGGCAGCAACTGAAACCTGAGCAACAATTGCAGCCCATAATTACATCTACTATCTGAACATTGGAATGGACACTGTCAACTGGAACGGTCCCATTGGTGCCCCCAGAGCCGACACCCTGCTTGTCTGACTTCATGGCTGCCCTGCTTGTGGAGTTGCCTCTGGCCCATCCAGAGGACAATCCATGGGAAGGGTCTTTGCATAGAGGGTTGGCCAAGGGACCTGCTTGTGAAGACCCAGTGGGGACTTGAGGTCACATGTAGAACTTGCTATTTCCTTGTTCCCAAAGAATGTTGGCTTTAGTTGATACTGGTGCAGAATGTTCTTTTATTTATGGTATCCCAAAGAGATTTAGGGGGTCCATAACTGCCACTGATGGCTATGGAGGACATCCATTCTGTTGCAGGTTGTAACACTGACTCTTGGAATAGGGTGTTTACCACCACACCCCTATAAGGTGTATGTTTCCCCTATTCCTGAGTATATCTTAGGAACTAACATTCTAGCTGGCATGCACCTGTAGACCACCATGGGGGAGTTTCATGTCTGAATCTGGGTTGTGAAGGCCATTTTGAGGGGGCATGCCAGACAACCCCTGTGTCACTTCCCACTCCCCATAGAATAGTGGCCAACAAACAATACTGCCTTCCAGGTAGCCATAAGGAGGTTGGGGAAACCATAGAATTGGCTAATGTGAACATCACCAGACTGGCCCATAGTCTCCACAACTCACTTGTGTGGCCTGTCTGAAAGCAGGATGGAACTTAGTGCATGACTTAGATTATAGAGAACTAATCAAGATAATTGCCCCTCTCTTTGCATCCAAGCCTAATAGCTAGCCTCCTAGACCAACTCAGCCATGAGCTGGACACATACCATTATGTATTAGATTTACTTAATGTCTTTTTCTCTGTTGATATTGATTCTGAGTCAAGATCAGTTTGCCTTCACCTGGGAAGCCTGCCAGTGGACAATTCACTGTTCTGCATAGCCCTACTGTCTGCCACAGCCTTGTGGCTGAAGACTTAGCTGCATGGACTGTACCATCCTCTGTGAGATTGTACTATTACATTCATGATATCATGCTGACCTCTGATTCTCTTACAGAGTTAGAGTGCACTGCCCCTCAACTGTTGGCTCACTTCCAGGGTTGAGGATGGGCAGTCAATTCCAACAAAATACAGGGACCTGGATTGCCTTTCAAATTCTTGGGTGTTGTTTGGTCAGGTAAGACAAAGGTAATACCTGCTGTGATGATAATTAAGATTCAGGCTTTCCCCATCCCGCAGAAGCTGAAGCAATTACAAGAATTTTTAGGGTTGTTGGAGTACTGGCAGGATTTTATACCATACTTAGCTCAGCCAGTGTGCCCTCTTTATCACCTCATCTACAAAGGAGCCAACTGGGATTGGGGGCAAGAGCATGACCGGGCCTTTAAGGCTGCTAAGCAAGCGATGAGGACCATACAAGCAGTGGGGGTCATGGATCAATCTCAGGCACATGATTTACACATCCACATCACCCCAAAGGCTATGCCTGGTGCCTCTGGCAACTGCAAGGGCACATCAAGGTGCCAATTTGCTGAGTCAAGAATTGTAGCAGCTCATGGGCCCAGTTACTTACCAAGACATGGGCAAAGAGGTTCCTGCTCCTCTTTCCATGCCTGAGCCTACAATTTAAGATGGTCGAGTCTCTGTGCCTAAGCACACCTGTTCCACTGAACTGCCAGGGGCAGCCACCCACCTGGAGGGTAGTGGCCAGCGAGACTAGCATGGACAGTATATGGATGCAAGATGGCTGAGGACAAAGTAGCCAATGGGCTGAGTTGAGAGCTGTCTATATAATCAACCCAAAAACCTGGGCCAGAGAACTTCTGCACAAATAGCTGGGCAATATAAAAAGGACTGACCTTGGCAGCCACCCCATTAGCAGTAAGATCATTGGCAAGTAGCTCAAAAATCCCTGTGAGGGCAGGATTCATAGATGGACATTGATGAACATACTCTAGAAAAGTTAATAACTCTTTTTTTATTGTTATTCAAGTACAGTTTTCTCCATTTTACCACCACCACCTTCCCCCTCCTGCCCACATGACCTCCCACCCTCAATTCTTCCCACATTTGGCTTTGTCCATGGGTCCTTTATACATCTTCTTCCTTTATACACACTTCCCCTTCTTTCTGCCATTATACCCCTCCAACCTCCCCTCTGGTTACTGTTATTCATTATTTCAACATCTCTGGTTATACTTTGCTTGCTTTTTTGTTTTGTTGATTAGGTTCCACTTATAGGAGAGATCATATGGTATATCTCTTTCACTGCCTGGCTTATTTCACTTAGCATTATGCTCTCCAGATCCATCCATGCTGTTGTGAAAGGGATGAGATCCTTCTTTCTTTCTGAAGCATAGTATTCCACTATATAAATGTACCATAGATTTTGATCCACTCATTTACTCATGGTGACTTAGGTTGATTCTGGCACTTGGCTATTGCAAATAAAGCTCCAATGAACATTGGGGTGCATAGGATCTTCTGACCTAGTGTTTCTGGGTTCTTAGGGTATAATCCCAGCAGTGGAATTGCTGAATCAAAAGGCACTTCCACTTTTAGATATTAGAGGAAATTCCATAGTGTTCTTCACAGTGGCTGCCCCACTCTGCATTCCCACCAAGTGTACTAGGGTTCTCTTTTCTCCACAACCTTGACAACACTTGTTGTTTCTTGATTTGTTAACAATGTCCATTCTAACCAGTGTGAAGTGGTATCTCATTGTGGTGTAAATTTGCATCTGTCTGATGGCTAGTGATGTTGTGCATCTTTTCATAGGTAGCTGGGCCCTCTGTATGTCCTCCTTGGAAAACTACATGTTCAGGTCCTTTGCCCATTTTTTAAAATGATTTTATTGTTATTTAAGTACAGTTGTCTGCATTTACCCTCCTCCACTCCCCACCCCATCACAGCCATCACCACCTCCCTCCCCTGATTCCACCCCCCTTAGTTTTGTCCATGTGTCCCTTATAGTGGTTCCTGAAAACCCTTTCCCACTATCTCCCCATTAGCCCCTCTCACCTACCCTCTGGTTACTGTCAGATTGTTCTTAATTTCAATGTCTCTGGTTATATTTTGCCTGCTTGTTTGTTTTCTTGAATAGGTTCCAGTAAAAGGTGAGATCATATGGTATTTGTTCAACACTGCTTGGCTTATTTCATTTAGCATAATGCTCTCCAGTTCCATCCATACTGTCACAAAGGGTAAGAGCTCCTTCTTTCTTTCTGCTGCGTAATATTCCATTGTTTAAATGTAACACAATATTTTGATTCATTCATTTACTGATGGGCACTTGCGTTGCTTCCAGCACTTGGCTATTGTAAATTGTGCTGCTATGAACATTGGAGTGCATAGGTTCTCTTGGATTGGTGTTTCAGGTCTCTTAGTATATAAGCCCAGCAGTGGAATTGCTGGGTGAAAAGGCAATTCCATTTTTAGTTTTCTGAGGAAATTCCATAGTGTTTTCCACAGTGGCTGCACCAGTCTGCATTCCTACCAACAGTGCACTAGGGTTCCCTTTTCTCCACATCCTCTCCAACACTTGTTGTTTGTTGATTTGTCTGTGATGGCCATTTTCACTGGTGTGAGGTGGTATCTCACTGTGGTTTTAATTTGCATCTCTCTGATGGCTAGTGATGCTGAGCATCTTTTCATATGTCTCTGGGCCCTCTGTATGTCCTCCTTGGAGAAGTGTCTGTTCAAGTCTTTTGCCCATTTTTTAATTGGGTTTTTGGTCTTCCTGAAGTGGAGTCGTGTGAGTTCTTTATATATTTTGGAGATCAGACCCTTGTCCGAGGTACCATTGGCAAATATGTTTTCCCATAAAGTTGGTTCTTTTTTCATTATAATGCTGTTTTCTTTAGCTGTGCAGAAGCTTTTCATTTTGATGAGTTCCTATGTGTTTTTTCTTTTCTTTATTTCCCTTGTTCTACAGGACATATCAGTGAAAATATTGGTGCCTGAGATATCTGAGATTTTCCTGCCTGTTATCCTGTAGGACTTTACGATGTCATGACTTATGTATAAGTCTTTTATCCACCTTGAAATTATGTTTTTGTATGTTGTAAATTGGCGATCAACTTTTATTATTTTGCATGTAGTCGTCCAGGTCTCCCAGCACCATTTGTTGAAGAGGCTATTTTTCCTCAATTTTATGCTGCTGTACACTTCGTCAAATATTAATTGACCATAGAGACTTGGGTTTATTTCTGTACTCTCTATTTGTTCCATTGGTCTATGTGTCTGTTCTTATTCCAGTACCACTCTCTTTTGATTACAGTGGCCTTGTAATACAGTTTTGATATATAGTCAGGTACTGTGATCCCTCCTACTTTGCTCTTCTTCCTCAAAATTGTTGCAGCTATTTGGGGTCATATATGATTCCATATAAATTTTTTAAATGTTTGTTCTGATCTGTGAAATATTTCATTGGTACCTTAGGGATTGCATCGAATCTATAAATTGCTTCGGGTAGTGTGGACATTTGGATGATGTTAATTCTTCCAATGGATGAACATGATACATGCTTCCATTTGTTTGTGTCTTCTTTAATTTCTTTCTTCAGTGTTGTGTAGTTTTCTGAGTACAGGTCTTTTACCACCTTGGTTAGGTTTATTCCTAGGTACTTTATTTTTCTTGTTGCTGTATCAAATGGGATTTTTTTCCTGATTTCTGCATCTGATATTTCATTGTTGGTTTAAAAAATGCTTTCAACTTCTGAATATTGACTTGGAATGCCACCATTTTGCCAATTTTGCTTATT
This sequence comes from Macrotus californicus, assembly GCA_007922815.1. Taxonomy (NCBI): domain Eukaryota; kingdom Metazoa; phylum Chordata; class Mammalia; order Chiroptera; family Phyllostomidae; genus Macrotus; species Macrotus californicus. Next base: position 1,390 of record VMDR010037906.1, on the reverse strand, counting down.
AGGTCTAGCAGTTTTTTTGCGGAATCTATAGGATTTTCTATGTACACTATCATGTCGTCTGCAAATAATGACAGTTTTGTTTCCTCCTTTCCAACTTGTATGCCTTTTATTTCTTTTTCTTGTCTGATTGCTGTGGCTAAGACTTCCAATACAATGTTGAATAGCAGTGGTGAAAGCACACATCCTTGTCTTATTTCTGACCTTAGTGGGAAAGATATTAGTTTTTGCCCAACATTGAATATGATGTTGGCTGTATGTCTCTTGTATATGGCCTTTATTATATTGAGGTATGCTACTTCTACTCCCACTTTGCTGTGTGCTTTTATCATAAATGGGTGCCATACCTTATCAAATGCTCTTCCCGCATCTATTAATATGATCATGTGATTTTTGTCTTTCCTTTGTTTTATGTGATGTATTATGTTTATTCACTTGCGAATATTGTACCATCCTTGCATCCCTGGGATGAATCCCACTTGATCATGGTGTATGATCTTTTTAATGTATTGCTGGATGCGGTTTGCCAATATTTTGTAAAGGATTTTCACATCTAAGTTCATCAGCGATATTGGCCTAAAGTTTCCTTTCTTTGTTGTGTCTTTATCTGGTTTTGGGATTAGGATGATGCTGGCTTCATAAAAAGAGTTTGGGAGTCTTCCATCTTCTTGGATTTTTTGGAATAGTCTATGAAGGATAGGGGTTAGCTCTTCCTTAAATACTTTGTAAAATTCTCTTCTGGAACCATCCGGTCCAGGGCTTTTGTGTGTTGAGAGGTGTTTAATTACTGCTTCAATTTCGTCAGCTGTTATTGGTCTGTTCAGGCTTTCTGCTTCTTCTTTATTTAGTTTTGGGAGACTATATTTTTCTAGAAATGTGTCCATTTCACCTAGGTTTTCAAATTTCTTGGCATATAGTTGTTCCTAGCAATTTCTTACAGTCCTTTGCATCTCTGTGGTATCAGTTGTAATCTCTCCTGTTTCATTCCTGATTGTGTTTATTTGTGTCCTCTCTCTTTTTTTCTTGATGAGTCTGCTTAAATCTTGTCGATTTTATTTATCTTTTCAAAGAACCAGCTCCTGGATCTATTGATCCTTAGTATTGTCCTTTTAGTCTCTATGTCATTTAATTCTGCACTGATCTTTTTATTTCCTTCTTTATAATTTTGTTGGGCTGTCTTTGTTTTTGTTCATCCAGTTCTTCTGCATGTAGGGTTAGGTCGTTTATTTGAAATGTTTCTATTTTTTTAAGGTAGGCCTGTATCACTATGAACTTCCCTCTCAGGACCGCCTTCACCATGTCCCATAAGTTTTGGGGTTTTGTGAGTTCATTTTCATTTGTTTCCAGAAACTTTTTGATTTCTTCTTTGATGTCATTCTTGAAACATTCATTG
>VMDR010037905.1:0-10114 GCA_007922815.1 Macrotus californicus | reverse complement strand
CACTGACTATAGGCCCTCAGGGGAGGGTTTTTTTTTTTCCTGTTTTCTGTCTCTGGTACTAACCTAGTATAACTTGCCATATAACTGCCCTCTTGCCAGTAATGTTAATGATGGTGATTATTAGTAATAACTCTGAGTAATGAGGTTTTCTTCCCTGTACTCAAAATAATTGCTCCGTGTAAATCCACAGCAATTTTTACGGTACGCTAAAGATTAGTAACATTAGAAACTTGGCAAATCTTACTTATAGAGGCATTTTACCTAATGATCTAATCCATCAGTTCCCAGGCTTAACAGTCTCGAGACTCAGTACTAAAGGATCTCTTTCTTTGCATAGCAGCCCTAAGAAACAATTTAGTCACTAAGCTACATTTCCAGGAGCTTCCAAAAAAAGTTCCTTGAAAATGTGAACTCTAAGCAAGGAAAGCTGATGAGTGCAGGAATATATAAGATTTACTGAGCAATTCCTTAATTACTCCTTAATTAAATAGTATTTAGTTTAAGAAGTTTACTTATATTTTCATTTCTAAAGCAATTCAAGATTAATTTCTAACCATGTAAAACTTGCAGTCATTTTATCTGTCATGTAAGCTAGCATACGAAGAGTGTCAACAAGGAGCTAGAAATATTAGCTACGCCATTAGCTATTTCTCAATTTCATCACTTGTAACATGTGCTAGCATCTCCAATTAAAAAGAATAAACATCCCTGGCCAGGTGACTCAGTTGACTGGAGCATTGCTTTGTTGTTGGTACAAAAACTTGCAGGTTTGATCCGCAGTCAGGGTACATACTTAGGTTGCAGTTTCATCCCTGGTTGGGACGGCAGGGCACCTATGGGAGGCAACCAATGGATGCTTCTCTCTAATTACACTGATGTTTCAATGTCTCTCTCTCTCTCAATCAATCAATTAATAAGCATATCTTTGGTAAAGGATATTAAAAACAGAACCTATGTGGGGAGAAAATTATTTATTGCTATTTCCACACAGTTTTACTCACATAACAGTCAATCCATCCTGAGAAAGCTGTAGGACCGCAGATTTCAATAAAGAGAGAAAGGAAGAAGAAGCTTCTGCATTTTGGCTCCCTAGCCTTTCTTCTACATCATGCTATTTACAAATAAAAACTAGGCTACCCAGAGATAAGAAATCAAGTTCACATCCTACAAGGTATTTCCTTTGCCCAAAAGAAAATGTCCATCACTGTCCTTCTCTCTATGTACCTTTAGATCAATCACATCTTTTCAAATTATGGAAAGGTAGCATTTGTAATATTCCATGAGTATTCCTTATAAATTCCTTATAAATTAGGAAATTATTTCTATTATTATTAAATTCTTCCAATAAAATCTATGTAGCCAATCTATTGTCTGTAACTTGATCTTCAGTTGCTCTCATTTCAGATTTCATACCATTTCTACATTCCATTATAGTGCACATCTCACCTCATGTCTGTCCTTGAATTAGTCTAATTCCTACATAAGAGATCACATGACTAGGGGAATATAATACAAACAACATACCTCAAAACAATTCATGAAGTTTCCTAAAAATCTTTCTACCTAGAATTAAAGATGCTTTCTGAATTCTAATTCTGAAAGAATTTTTTTCAGTTGTATTATGAATCATATTTGAACACAGGACAGTTTTTCTAGGAATGATTATTTTTCATGCCTTGTCAAATTTGACCATCCTAAATTTATTAGGAAAATGCTCTAAGTGTTCTCTGGGGCATGCTGTCTAACTTTTCCATTTCACTTCACAAAGCATGCAACAATACATGCTCTGGCGGCAGGGATAACAGAAGATGCAACTATAACCTAAAGAAAGGGGACATTGTGCCACTTGAACATACAATAAAAAACATCTTTGAATGCTAAATGTGGCTAAACACTAATTAACTGAAAAATAATGTCTTAGAAATGAATTTCAAGAGACTTTGACCTTCAGCACTTAACATTACCATTTTCTTGAGTCTCTTTGTAATATTCACTTAAATTATTGCTTCTAGAATTATATATAGAAAATGATTTCAAATGTTTAAAATAATTTTTATAAGGCAATGACAATAGTTCATGAATGCTCACCCAATTATTACCTCACAAATACAGTCTATGCCAAGAAACAGAAAGGTGTTAGAATAAGAAAATAAATACCAGATCTAACTCCACATATACAAGCAATAAGATACATCATTAATACTGAATTGCAAAAGCAATAATAAAAAATCAGAGAGGGTATCACTGTTCTTTAATTTAGTTGAGCTATAATTATATAATGAGAACATTGGCTCTTTTGAAACAATTTGAAAACGGTGCTGGGCTCTCTGTCACTTGGACCAATGGATCTATTCATTCCCAAACCTGATTTCCTGTTCAGTTTAGCATACCATTAGTTGAAGGTAATTGTTGAGAGGATACTTTGTTACAAAAGCTACAGAACTCTCAATCATTTCAGTGAGGGGATAGGTGCCCTGAAAAAAGGATCCTATTTCCCTAGTGTCCTTCATTATGTTTGTCTCTTCACACAATTGTGTGATTGTATACCACTAAATAGTTATTTAGTGGTAATGGTGCATTTCAAATTGGTGACTCAAATAACAGGAATGGGGAAAAAAGGGGAGAGTCCGATCTCTGTTGGGCTATACACCTGCGAGTTTCAACTGAGTCAGTCTGGGAACAGAATCCCAGTGTAAGAGTTTCAAGAGCTTTTTCAGTGACTGAGTAAAACAGTTCTATGAAGAAAATATTTGAAAGTATGTAGATATTGCAAAGCTTCAACTCCGTTTACCCAGATATTCAGTAGCTGTCCCCCTAGGTGTGCAATCTGCTTCTCATTCTTTTTCCACACATCCAGTTCTTTGCACTGTGGAAGCAAGCAAGAGCCTCGTCAACTTTTCTTCAAGCGGGAATGAGATCTTTTGCACTGGCATATCTTTAAATTGCGTCTTCCAGTTTAAAGAGAAAGGAAAGGACATTTTCCCACAACAATGGTCAACAGATTCTGAAATATTGCCACTTTCAGTGCATTGGCTTTATCACATTGTGGAGATACGGCAGTAGGAAATATGTGTTTCTTACGTTGGCTCTTCTTTTTTAATTACCATGCATTCAATTATGTAAATTGTTCTATAATTAGCAGATATTATGCAATTTTCTAAATAGTCTGAATTAACTGTTGGCTTAAATAAGTGGGCCTTGAGTATTGAAGTATTTTTTATATTCTTCAGTGAAATTTTACTTGAATTTTATATGAATTTATACCTAAAAGGAAAGCAAGTAAATGTAAAAGCCCTAAATAGGTAGTTATAGTGTATAGAATTGTCTAGCAATGACATAATTGAGGATAGAACATGTTTTATTTAGTCCTCCAATATTTTGTGAATACTGATGTTCAGAAAAATTTTTTTAATTTTTTTCAGACTAAGTCTATGAATGGCATGAATAAGCATCCTTGTTTAAGAATTGAAGAGTAACTTCCAAAAAAGCACTTCTTTATTTGCACTACAAGCAAGACATGGATGTGATTTCATCAAATAGAGTTGATTGATTCATTATCTTTGACCAACATCATGATAAATGTGTCTGTCAATCAAATCTTAAACCTTCTAAACCTGGGTTTACGTTCTCATCAATTCACTTAATAGCACTTACCTGTCAGACAGATTAGTAGCATTGGCTTTACCAGCTTAAATGTCAGGAACCATTTGGTTAAATATCAAATAGTCTCTACCTGTTAATATGTGGAGGTGGCACTCCAATTATTCATCTGATTTAACCTATTCCTATTTAAATCAAAACTTGAAATGCCGTACTGTGTATTAACAAGTTGTTCTGCAAGAAAAGAATTACCAAAATGCAGTTTTTATTTCCTCTCCTCGGTCTGTCTGCAAAGATATGGCAGTGAGTCATGCATAGGGAGCTTATTTATACTTGCATGTTACATGAAGCTTCCCAAAAGGTACTCATCTGCAAATGTTTTTCCCAGCTTTTCAAACAATTGCCTTGGCCAGAACAATGGTGCATCTGTGTCCTAAGGTTCAGTCACCTGAAGAAGTAATAATGTTATAAATTGCCCAGTGATGAATTTATTGACTGAAAATTAAGAAACTTAATCAAAAATAGCATTGTATTTCAAGAGCAGTTGGAAGAAAGAAAATTTTATAAAATCTTGACAGAAGTCTGATTTCTTTAATTTGAATGTATTTTTTCCCAGCAAACTCAACGATTTGCACTTAATAGTAAAGGGCTGGAGAAGATTATGCGAATTATGGCAGAGAGTCAACCTACCACCTCTAAGGCAAGCTGTTATACACATAATTGCCCAGGGCCAGGAATTTGTGAATAAGAGTTGCATTGACATGGCTAAATGATGATCCTATGTTTAATTAAAATAATGGAAAAGTAAAGGGCAAAGGACAAACCACTTTTAAGATGTACTCTGTGTGAAATTTTAATCATATGTCAAAACCATAAAATTATTTGAATATAAGAGTAGGGAAATTGGCCCTGGCTGGTGTGGGTCAGTGGATTGAGTGCCAGCCTCAAACCAAAGAGTTACCAGTTCAATTCCCAGTCAGGACACACGTCTGGGTTGTGGGCCAGGTCCGCAGTAGGGGGTGTGCGAGACGCAACCACACATTGATCTTTCTCTTTCTCTCTTTCTCCCTCCCTTCTCCTCTCTAAAAATAAATAAAATCTTTAAAAAGAAGAGTAGGGAAACTAGTAATGCACCCAGAAATTACAAATAGGATATCAGGAATAATAAACCTTCACACTTGCTGTGTTATAAAATATCCAGGTCACCTTGGGGAAGCAACTTTAGACTCTATCTCTATTTTATAAAATTAAGGGGCTATGATGGATGATCTCTAATACCCTTACATCATTAAGATAATCATTCTTCATGTTACTAGAGTAAAATAATAAACCATATCAAATTTTATGAAGAGTAAAATTGCCATCAAAAATTATAAAATAAAAGAAATTACCGTTAAATATTTTGTTCACTCATCCTTTACAAAAAATGAAGCTAGTTGCGAATATTCTTCCCATTAAAAAACTGCAGTGCAAGGTGGATACTGGAAATATCTAGAGGATCACTTTGTAAAGTATATGATTGTCTAACCACGATGCTGCACACCTGAAATCAATACAAAATGATATTTAAAAATCAAATTAAAAAACTGCAAATAACCTGATTTATTTTATACTTGGCCTTAATTTTATTTACAATCCATGGTCTTTAACATGAGAGGGAGAGAGAGAGAGAGAGAGAGAGAGAGAGAGAGAGAGAGAAGCAAAGAGACACACACCCAGACAGAGATGGAGACACAGGTAAAAAACTCAAGAAAGAGACCCTAGAGAAGGTAAAATCCAGGACACTGACCCTCTCTAAGTGTTGCTATTTTGCATAAGTTCTAGATGAGCATGTAATATAGACAATTAAAAAAACACATAAAAGACCAATCATCTCTTTAGAAAAGGCGATTTTTATGACTCATCTTTCTGAAGCAAGAAGTTTCTGCTACAACTATTACATACAACCATAGGGTTAAAAAGAACAAAAATTACTTCAGTGCAATTTTTCAAATTGCTTTAAGGAGATAGCAATATTTCATCATTTGAAAGCAATTGTTTTTCTGAATTAGCTGATGACAGAAATTTAATTTTGCTGTGAGAATGCTACATGCTATTTGTGTTACTGAAAAATACGCAGGGTCCCCATTAATCTGCATTATGAGTCACATCCTAGTGAAAAAGCTTCCTAGGTGGTCTACATGCTTCCACCAACAGGTAAACTAATGTAGGAGTCAATTTTAAAGGGAATGTTTAGACAAAGGGGTCTTTAGGTAATTATTTTAAATACGGAATCAAATTCAGTCCTGAGAATGCTGTATATCTTTGTCATAACTCAAGGGAAGGCCTACTGTAGATCGGGTATGAAATATAAGATTAGAGAATCTATCATTTAGGACTCTGATTTGATAGTTTCTAGGTTTGTCTCATCATTCCTGAATCTACAATCGATCAAGGAGAGCTAAGCTTGCACACAAACATTAATCCTACCTTTGATCAACCCAGCATGACTAGATCATTAATGGAATTCACTTAATGTCACAGAAGGCATTTTCTGCTGCTAAGAAGACATCACAAGATGATTTTTTTCCAGCAATGCAACTCACATTGACAAAAGAGCATGGTATAGTTAGGCCACTGATTGATTGAAGGATTATAGTCAGCAAATTTTACTCATTTTCAATGGACCATTGAAAATTAATCCAAAAAAATTTCTATAAAAGTTATGGAAAAATAAAAATTGCACTTCTGGTATTTCTGAAATTTTGTAGCTCAAGAAGACATTCACATTTAAGAATACTTTATATAATACCCCCAAATAATAAGTCAATATTTTTCTCCCAACACTGGCAGACACTAAATTAAAATTTTGAATACATTTACCCAAAACAAATGGTAGCAACTAGTACTTTTCACAAATGTTTACAATTGGCCTTCCTTTGGACTCTTTAGTGATTGATTTGAGACTCACAATAGGTAAACACTGTGCTATTAGCAGGCCTGGGGTACATTCAGACATACACCAGCCTCTACACAGCTCCAACACATCGCATCTTTGAAAGTTAGCTGGGAACTTCATTAGCCAAAGAAGGAACTAACTCAAAAGTGTACTGTGCTGAGAGTCAGGGCCTGTGAAATAGGGTCTTCTGGGGAGATACATGAACACCATTGCCTAATTAGAGGAACGTTTCCAGAAGCCTGGAGACATATAGCACACTTGTAATGACAACAAACAGTGTGCTGGATAATAAAGTTCATAACCAAAAAGATAGAAATTAAAGGTACTTTTATTATTGAATTGTGTTCCTGGTAAAACACTAAAATTAGAATGAACATATGATGAGTTAAGATAGGTCTGGGCAATATCATTTACATTTCTTGGCATGCCCTCTCCCCCACCCCGTGCTGCTGCAAAATAATCATTGTCTTGTCATCTTCATAGCAATGCATACACACAACACGTTTCTTTAGCATTTTTTACTGTGTTTTCTTTTTAATCATAACAGTGCTGGGAGAAGAACAAGTAGGATTCGGTGGGAAGAAGTTCAAGTTGAAATCGATGAGACCTGTTTTTTTTTTGTTTTTGTTTTTTATCGTTGTTCAGTTATAGTTGTCCCACATTTTTCCCTATTGCTCTCCCCTGCCCTGCCCCCCACCTCCCCATAGTCAATCCCCACCCTATTGTCCATGTCCATGTGTCCTTTATACATGTCCTTGACTTGCACCTTCCCTTTCTTTCCCCCTTTACCCCCACCCTCCATCCCTCTCCCCTCTGGTCACTGTCAGTTTGTTCTTTATTTCCTTGTCTCTGGTTCTGTTTTGCTTATTTGTTTGTTTTGTTGATTAGATTCCAGTTATAGGTAAGATCCTATGGTATTTGCCTTTTGTCATCTTGCTTCTTTCACTTAGAATAATGCTCTCCAGTTCCATCCATGCTGTCATGAAAGGTAGGAGCTCCTTCTTTCTTTCTGCTGCGTAGTATTCCATTGTGTAAATGTACCATAGTTTTTTGATCCACTCATTGACTGATGGGCACTTAGTCTGTTTCCAGCACTTGGCTATTATGAACAACACTATATGAACATTGGGATGCATATGTTCTTTTGAGTTGGTGTTTCAGGGTTCTTAGGGTATAATTGTATGTTACCTTTGTGAATTCAGAGCACTCAATCTCCATAACTCTCCATAGCCTAATATTTAAATTGTAACTAAATAATGTTCATCTTGTGGAGTTACCAGGGCCACTCATGTGCAGGAAATAGACATTGTAATTGTTCCCATTTTATGAATGTAGAAGACCTGTGTAAGATCACACAACTAAATGGCTGGACAAGGACAAGAATGCAGGAATTGAAGAACCCAAGAATTTCCTTTTTTATGTTTACTTCAATTCTCATTATAGCTCTCAGACCCAAGCTCCGATAACCTGTGCTCTGAAACCTTTGCGAGTAACACAGCTGCTCTTCCGTCACAAAGCAACCTCTCACTTCTCCTAACTCCCTTAGTACTATCTGCGTACATTTTTTAGGACCTATTGCCACACATATTATAAATGATAGGTGAACTGAGAAGGAAACAGATATGTATGGATATATACATAGACAATATGAAAGAGATTTTCTTTCTTTACTTAAATATACAGCAAGTCCCTCAAAGACAAGAAAGCATACTTATGTTTATAATGTATGTGCTTGATATTTGTGTGATGTTTTCTTTTTGACCAAGTTTTTACCCTATAAAGAGTCATTTAAAATGGGATTTGACATGCATTTTTTAGTTTTTCAAGATGAGAATAATACAGATATCATCAAGAAGTGGCCTAAAATGTCCATTCAATTTTTTCAAGGAAATAAAAAATAGTATGAATCTCACTATAAACTGTAGTCACTCCAGCTCCCCAATAGGCAGGGTGCCCCACCGCAGTGGCTGCTGTATCTTTCCAAACAATCCACATGAAGCAGGATGAATAATTGCCTCTGAGAAGAAAAGCACTCACACTCATGATGAACCTTTTACTGTCATGTCTTAGAATGATTTAAGTTCTCGAAGCCCAGAGACTGTTATTAACCCTAAGCATGATGTTTAGGCTGAACAACTTATTAAACTCTCCTTAACATTTTAGATTAGATTATAGCAGTGATTTTCAACTGGGGTAGCACAGGAATTTTTAAAACTTGCAATACCTGACTATTTAGCCAGGGGCACCGGCCTCTTTTCCCTGAGATTGTCAAATAAAGAAATGACAGCAGCCAACACAATAGCCATCCAGTGTGGATGAATCAAATTATACCTATTTTTTGTCAAACCAGCAAAATATATGTTTTTGTGTGCTGCAGAATTTTAGTAATTAGTTTCTGTGTGCCATGAGGTGAAAAAGGTTGAAAATCTACAGCAATGGCATCAGCTCTTGTTTCCCATATAGTTCAACAACTGGATTCATCCTAACTTATCTTTTTATATAAATAGGTATTGAAAAGAGTGTAATAGGCCTTTGGTCCATGTGTAAACCTTTTAAAAGCACTTCTAGAGATAATTATGCAATGTTTTCTCACAGTTGCTCTTAACTCCCCATGCCACTCTATCACTGAAGCCCAGTAATTAGACCTTGAGCCTAACGAAAAGTTACATTTTGTTTTGTGTTGGCCCAATCTAAGTTCTGCTTGAATGTCCAAAACAGTGAAGTAGCCTTCTCATTATAATAATTACTAAAAATATGAAGATAATTATTAAAATAACCTTAAGCTAGTATATTTTAACAAGTGAGATGTTGTTCAACATCCAAATCATTACCACAATTTATTTTTTGAGTTGCAACAAATATCTGCATCCTGTCTTTATACCCCTGTAATCATTTGTAAGCTTAAAAAACAAAACACTTCTTAAGCGACACCGTACTCAGGTTTAAGCTATGTATCCAGGCTCAACCTAATTCAGAAAGGATGGAGTTTTTCCTTTTTTGCTGTTTGGGGGGTGAGAGTAACAAGTAGAGATCAGGTTGAGATTCTTCTTGTTTTTGTTTTTCTATAAATTTCCCCTTCCTGATACATAGGATGGGGTGAAAGTAGATTTACAGTTATTTTTACAGGAAATAATACAATAATTAATAAATAATAATACATGAAGAAACTCTGTTTTGTGTATTCATAATTGTAAACCTACTTTTTGCCCCACCCTGTAGTAACCAAATTTCCATTTTAAACAAAAAAAAGCCTCTCCAACCAGTTTCTAATGTCTGTATTCTATAGATTAATAGAATGTACATGAAAGTTAGGAAATATGTTTAGTTTATTCCTTCAATTCTAATAAAATGGAAAATGTCTAATATCCATTTACATCAAAGTCCACTTACTATATGACGTGTGTAACAGAGATACATCTGAAATTAGTGTCCCCTTTACAGGGCACTTCTTAAATGATAGAATAGCATCCTAGCCTCAACCATGCTTTCCTGTCCTAGTTCCAAATTAAACCAAAGCATCTAGCCAAGTTATCAGAATTCAGTTCATCTGAACATGTCTCTATGCCTCTCACACAA